>JBBPBX010006342.1:53743-68818 GCA_038048925.1 Garcialebias charrua
TATATATATATATTATATATATTTTATATATATATATATATATATAAACGGATGGAGAATATATACCCCATCTGATAAATAACGATCAAACAGGATTTATTAATAAAAGGCAAACCCAGGATAATATTAGACGTACCCTGCAAATAATGAGCCACATACAAAAACAAAGAGAAAAGTCAATGATCATTAGTCTGGATGCTGAAAAGGCGTTTGACTCAGTTGATTGGTCTTATCTGTTTAAGGTGCTAAAGAAATTTAAATTAAGTGACCTAATAATAAATAATATAAAGGAACTTTATAATAAACCAACCTCTAAAATAAAGATAAACGGTTATCTAACAGATTCACTTACACTGGAGCGAGGAGTAAGACAAGGGTGTGCTTGGTCCCCACTACTTTTTGCACTATACCTGGAGCCTTTAGCCCAACATATTAGACAAACAAAAACAATCAGAGGAATTACAATTAACAAAATAGAGCACAAAATTGCATGTTATGCAGATGATATAATTTTGTTTTTAGCCGACCCAGAAAATTCAATACCAGAGTTGATGAACAGTTTAGAAACAATAGGCAATTTATCAGGATATAAATTAAATGTAGGAAAAACCGAGACTATCTCATACTGGAATCCACCCAAAGAATTTAAAAAGAAATTCCCTCTTAAATGGAACACCGAATCCTTTAGATATCTAGGAGTAATACTACATAAGGATATTAATAAAATAATGGACATAAATTACAGTCACCTCTACTCAGCTGTTAAAAAAGACCTGGGAAAATGGAATCTCATTCCACATTTGAGTCTAACTGCAAGAATAGAAACCATAAGGATGAATGTAATTTCAAGATTCCTTTATCTTTTTCAAACTTTACCAATAACTATTCCAAACAAATATTTTATTGAATGGGACAAAGATATATCCAGATTTATATGGAATGGCAAAAGACCACGCATCCGTTACAAAACATTACAATTAACAAAGGATAGAGGAGGATGGGGCCTCCCAAGTCTCAAAAACTATTTCATCTCCACTCAAATTAGAACACTACTATACTGGTGCGATCCAGCTTATGTAGCAAAGTGGAAGGACATAGAATGTAATTCACTCTCAGACATCCCTCTGCAGGCAATACTGGCTGACACTAAACGGCTTGATCTGATGGATGAACTGGAAAATAAATGGATTAAATCAACATTAACAACATGGAAAGAAGTTGTAAAAACAAATAAATTAAACAAAGAAATCAAGGTATTAAATTGGATAGCATATGATAAAAGCTTTCTACCAAACAACGTGGACTCCAGATTCAAATCCTGGATCACAAAAGGTATAAAAGTCATCTTTCAGATGGTGAAAGATAATAAATTTGAAAGCTTTAATAAATTGCAAGAAAAATATAACTTGGAAAAAGAAGATTTTTATAGATATCTACAAATAAGAAGTTACTACAACCAGGAAATCAACCAAAACACAGATGAGTGCAACCCATTGATTGAATTAATAATAAAATCTTATGAATCCAAACTGCCAGATGGATTAATTTCAAAAACGTATAAAATCTTATCAAATTTTAATGTCCACTCCACACAATATATTAAAAATAAATGGGAAAAGGAATCAGGTTATGATATAGCTGACAAAGAATGGGAACAAACATGTGTAGCACAATGGAGGTGCACAAGATCCCACATGTGGAAAGAATTTGGTTGGAAATGTTTATCGCGTTATTTCATCACCCCAAGTCAAAGTGCCCATTTCTCACAAGGGAATGGACAATGCTGGAGAAACTGTGGTTGTCAGAAAGCGCATCACTATCATGTTTTTTGGGAGTGTAATATTCTCCAAAGATATTGGGCTGCTATAAATGTAGCACTAAATCAAATTTTTCAAATCGACATTCCATCAAACTTTAAAACGATGTTTTTAGGATGCAGAACCGCAAAAATGCGATCAATTGATGGATATTTATGGAATATACTTATAACCGCCGGGAAAAAAACAATTACAAAAAAATGGATGGTACAGATAGAACCTACAGACAGAGAATGGGCCCAATTAGTGACAGAGATTTACAAAATGGAAAAAATAACTTTTACACTCAATCTAAAAATAGACTCTTTTCATAAACATTGGAACAGTTGGGAAAAATTTCTCATACAATATATGCCAGAAATAAAGTAGGAATTAATTTATTTGTTATTCTTTATCTTATGCATGTGTGTATATATGTAAATGCACATATGTACACATCTGTGCGCATGTGTATGTAAGTAACATATAAAAAAAACTTTTTTTTTTTTTAAGGAGAAAAATATAAGAAAAATAATCATTATTTTTATTATTATTTTATTTTCTATTATATTATTATTATATAGGAATATGAAGGTGTGTATAGGAGTGTAAGCGTATGTATGTACGTATAAAGGAGCGTATATGTGCATATATATATACATATATATGTGTACATGCGAAAATGTGAATGAGGGTATGTGCATATGGATATACTGGTACATGCAAATTCTTTTTTTATTATTATTATTTTTTTTACTTTTATTCTTTTAATCTAGAAACAACCTAATAAGAAAGAATGCCAACAAAGTTTAATTTATATTTCATAAACAAAATACAACGATTTTATGTAACGTTTTGCTGACTCACAGATGTATTGCCACACTTGCTGCTACAACACTCTCCGACACTGACGTTTTGTTCTTATTATTTTACCTTTTCATATGTGTTCATTTTAAGTTCATGGATAGAGACCGAAAGACATTCCACGCAAAGCCATACAGACAAGAAAATTAACCATGCATAAATGTGATAGATTTGGTCAAACTATACCAATAACATTTGTCTGTGAAGCAAGCGATGAAAAATGTTGATGTAAATGTTTAATAACTGAAAAAAAAAATTTAAAAAAAAAATGTTTTTTTTGTTTGTTTTTGTTATAAGAAAATATGTTGTTAACAAGAACATGAATTAGATTCAAGAGGATTAGGGTCATGGTAGTAAATATTTTTTATAAGTCTGATTTTTTTTCTTAGAACTCTGAGATTAAAGTAAGAATTCTTAGACGAATGTTTGAATTCAAACTTTTCTCAAAATTCTGTGTGGGAGTTTTTTTATTTTATTTATTTTTTTACCATTGCCCTAATCTTCCATGAACAGATGTTGGAGATGGAGGAAGTAACATTTTATTTAGACATTCCTTCAGGGTTGGTAATAAACGGGAAAAAATGGAGTGGCAGAAGATGGTAAATGCTAATAATGGCAGATTACGAATTTCGGTTCTTGCCTGAAAAAAAAAAAAGTGGTTTGACGTCAAAAGTGATGTCAAGAAGTGAGATGCTGGTCTTTGACGAAACATTTCATTTGTGGTGTATGGAAATTTGATATACAGTATCTGGGCATTACATGGATGAGGCCATCCCATGACATTTACATACATTAAAATACCCAACCTGTCAGCCAGCTCCATCTAAAAGGCTCTGTTGTGAGGAGGTCCAGCGTGGTGAGGAGTTGAACTGGCAACTTATTTTGGCTCTTCCTAGTTTCCCTCTGTAATGCTGGGGCCAGTGCAGCGCAGAGATTGGCTAATGAATCAGCTGTTGTATTCTAGACGGTTGGTGTGATCTTTGGAAAACGACGCTCCCTGCCAATTCCTCTACTAGTAATGCCCTCCAGCAGTTCCCAAACTGCAGTGGTTTGACAATACGCACGTTACACCCAGGGGAGGAATGGCCATCGGGAGCACCGGGACATTTCCCGGTGGCATGGCCCTGTTCAATGCTCGCTGAGGGACTGAACTAAAGGTTCGATTCGGGTTGTGCTTGATTATTTTAAATAAACGAGCCGTTCTTGGTTACACCAATATTTATGGCCAATAATTGTATGCACCATATTGACCTTTAGTAATATCATCACACATGACCTTTTCTGAAAAAAGCTGATTTTACAGGGTTTTTGTCTGAAAATGGAAGCGACCCTTAGACAGCTCACATACAACTTTATGCACTTCATCTTTCTGTCTGAAAAAATAAATACTTTGTAGAAAAGACAGAGAAATATTGCATGTCAGAACATTTTTCTATGGCAAATCAAACATTTGCATGCAATGTGGTTTTCAAACATCCTGTGGAACATGGTGTTCGCAGTAGATTTGTTCACACTCATACATGGGGCCCCTGATAAGAGGAGACAGTTCTGTCAAGACGACCTGGAACAGTGTGCTTTTCATGCCACTTGTTCAAAAAAGCTTTCAGTGTGTAACTTTTATTTCTTTTGGTATTTTAGTATGTAGCATTTTTCCATTGCCTTCTTTTATTACTGTTGTTTTTTATTCTATCTTCACTGATTTATTGTTCCAGTTTATTCATCTTTTTATCCTGTTAAGCACCTTGGTCAATGCAAGGCATTGTAGGAAGGTGCTATACAAATAAAGTTTATTATTATTATTATTATTACAAAAGCCCCTGTGTACTCCGGATTTAGGATGGAGATCTTCAGCAGATAAAACCAGCTGACTTCTTTCTTTCTGGATGTACGTTACACTTTCTCATCACCAAAAGCACAGAAGTGCTGACAAACTTGTTTTCTTTTAAGATGATTCCTTCTTTTTATTTTTTATAAAATGTCCTTTTTTGAAAGTCAAGAAATAAAACTTTAAATTGTACTACCAGTGGTGTAGTCTACAAAGTACATTTTTGTAGTGGGTATACTGTGCTTTGAAACTAAAGTACACTGATTAGTATAAAGTAAATCGTGAATTTATTTTGATTTTTTTAAGCATATTGAACATTTCCAAATTTCTCTGATGCTTATATTTGAATAAATGAACAACAAACTTTGTACAACAGTTGGCTTTGTATTAAAAGCATGTTATAGAATTAATAAAACAGTATCAAAGCAAAGCACTGCATACAGACAAATTGTTACGGAAGCATTTAACTACCGTTTAACGTATCAATGACATGTGCCTAATGATATTTCATGTATCAATGGGCACTTTTAAGTGGGTATACTGAGATTCTTAAGCTTTTCTAGTGGGTGTACTCCATATACTGTACCGAGTTCCACATATAATACACCACTGTGTATACGTCTTTTTCCTCAGAGACAATTTAAAAGCTTTTATCTTGTGTTAACCAAACATAATTCTCAATTCCAACCATTCAGACACAGTTATTAGTTGTTATTTCGTTCTCAACGGTATTTGCTATTTGCAGTACGTTACACAGTTTTGGAAAAACCCGTACAGCTCAATGGAGACAGTGTGCTGCTTTAGCAGCAATGCATGCTAAACTAAAGAAATCTGAGGCATAAAAGGGAGAGAGAGAAATTTCCCTGTTGGAAAGAGTGGGATTTTAGAGAAATCAATGAGAAAACTTCGCCCTATTTGGGCGTCAGCCATACATCATAGTATAAACATAATTTTAAAATGTGTCAGAAAGTTGGGCTTGACTGTAATATCTTTTGCACCATCAGTCTTTTTATTTATTTAAATTTCATCACCAATGGGTACATTGTGTAATAAAGTTACACTAAATGGTAAATGGAGCTTATTTATATAGCGCTTTCCAGCCCCCTATGACGGGCCCCAAAGCGCTTTACAATACCAACCATCCACACACACATTCATACACCGGTAGCGGCAGACTGCCATGCAAGGCGCTTTCCAGTCCTACCGGGAGCAACTCGGGGTTAAGTGTCTTGCCCAAGGACACAACGACACATGGTGTGGGGAACCGGGATTCGAACCGCCAACCTTCCGATTGGGGGACGACTGCCATTACCACTACGCCACAGCCGCCCCACTAATCATTGTCTAAACTTTCCAAAGTGTTTGCAGACTTACAGTTTTTTAATAAAATGTAGCTGTTGTTATCGTCTTTAACAAAATGCTTCTCTAGCTACTTTTGATTTTCTTTAAATTTCCCCCAGACAGCAACGTGCACACACCCCAATTTTCACTTCCATTGCGTCTAAGATCAGAATCTTCTCTTCAAAACTGGAAAAAATGAGTCTGTGACATTTCACATCTACATGAAATACTGTAGACACAAAAATTGCATGTATGACATGAAAACTCTTCTGATGGACATTATAGAGAGAAAGTTCCCTTTCAAATGTCTGTGAAGGAAAACGGATGACAGCATCTCCGCATCTTCAATAAAATGCCTCATCTATGATAATTAAGAACAAATGCTCTGTATGAATTGCCAAAGCTAAAATACATGTTTGATTATCGGGAGAAATTACGGTATAGTTTTGTTCAAACACAAACCTCTTAACAGTGGCCTCAAAGCTGTGAAGCTTCGCATTACTATTAATATCAATTATTATTGTCATTATTCTTTTATTGATATTTTTGCATCAAAGGACAACCAAAGAAAAAAAGAATCATGAATTTTACTGGTGACATCTGACTTCATAAACAAACAATCTGAGGCTTATTTTGTAATCTACATTTTTGTCTACCTGTCTTATTAGAACTGCCAGGAAGAGAGACGTGGGTGTGTGGTTACTATGGTGACCATAATGAGCCATTGACAACAACAGTGTTACAATTCCTCTTCATGTTAATTTCTTTCTTAATAGTTTATAAGACAAAATGTTGACATTTTGTCAGCCTAAGGTGTTAAAAGGAAGTTTCGAAATTAAATTGTGATTCGTAGACGAAAGCTGATGGTAACATTTTGAGCAACACTCTTCAAACTGTCTTCTGAAGTTTTGTAATTTGTACGACGGAGCTTTAGGGCCATGCTAAGAATTTTTTTTTACATTGCCATGCTAAGACAAAAAGTCAAAGTCAAAAGTCAAAGTCAAAGTCAACTTTATTGTCAAAACTGCAATATGTACAGGACATACACAGGATTGAAATTGCATTCCTCTCTGTCCCTCGGTGCAACAGTAAACATTTAAACACTAAAACACTAAAACATTTAATAAACATAAGCATAAAATGAAATAATGAAAAATTATTAAAAAAAACATAAAATTACACGGATAAAGTCATAGTAGGAGAATAAAGTCGTACGAGACTTCTCTTGTTTGTTTATTTATTTTTTCCACGAGTCAGATCCATGACACAACCTGTCATTTAATCCAGTAGGCGTGTCAGCAAATGACCAATCCGAAGTGAGTTGCTGGGTCTCTTCAGCCTCTCTCGGGCACATTTATTGAAGACCACAGCGCTGCATGCACAGTTTCATTCACTGAGTGCTGTTTTCAAATGGAAACAAAAACGAAAGTCATGACGTAATGACGTCATTTACACGCGTCCCAGAAGCAGCATGCAAAAACCCAACAGTAGGTGGCAGTACTGGAACACTTTTTGAGTAAGAGCGTCAATAACAATAAAGTTTAACTAACATTCTTCATTTTACCGCAGAAAGTGGTGAAGGCTGCACAGAAGTATGTTGGAGTCAGACTCACCATCACAGACTTTACACCTCTAGATGCAGAAAGAGGACCACTTGCATCATGAAGGACCCCACTCACCCAGCACACACACTTTTTGCCCCACTCTCCTCAGTAATGAGGTTAAAGAGCATTAAGTGTAGAACCACTAGACTGAGGAACAGCTTCTACCCTGAGGCTGTTAGACTCATGAATATCTAATAACTGTGAAAAATCACATCATGTTGCTGCTGATCTGTTTCACGTTGCAGTGTGTTCATGCGTGCTCATCTGCTCACACAGACTCATGTTCGTGCTGCTGTTCAACGTAATGCTATTAGTGCTTAGTGTATCATTAAGCTGATGTTTTTCTTAGTTCATATCTTAGATCTTATTACTGTTTCTCTTACATTTTATTATTGGGGCCGAGATGGTGTAGAGGCAGGGCAGCCGGCTCAGGACCAGAAGGTCTCGGGTTCGATCCCCGGTCACTGCATACCTCGTTGTGTCCCTGGGCAAGACACTTAACCCCGAGTTGCTCCCGGTAGGTCAGGCAGCGCCTTGCATGGCAGTCTACCGCTACCGGTGTATGAATGTGTGTATGAGTGGATGGCTGGTACTGTACTGTGAAGCGCTTTGGGGTCCCTCAAAGGGGGCTGGAAAGCGCTATATAAGTAAGCTCCATTTACCATTATTGGATGTAACGGGGACCCTGCGTACATAACTCGTTCAAACACATGTACCACATGTGTTGTGTATGACAAGTAAATCTCTCTGACCCTTAAAATGCGGTAAACCTGCTTTATCGTGTCGGAGTTCGGATACTATTACGACTCATTTAGTTTTGGGTTGGTCATTTGCTGACAAGCCTACTGGATTGATTGACAGGTCGCGTTGTGGATCCAACTTGTGGAAAAAAAAATATTAACGACAGCTGTAAAAAAAGAAAGAAGTATTGTACGACTTTTCTCGTAATATTAAGACATCTACTTTATTCTCGTAATATTAAGACATCTACTTTATTCTCGTAATTGTATGGCTTTTTTTTTCTTAGTGTGGCAATGTTTTTTTTGTTTTTTTTTTTATTTTAAGCTAGCTTGGCCCTAAAGCTCTGTCATAATTTTGAGATAAACTATGTTTTTATTTTTTTAAACCCCTTTGAGTAATGAGGGCAGAGTTCAACTTGGTGTTGAAATCATAAAAAGTCAAATCATGTGTTTGACTTTTATGGCGGAGCTTGACCTCTTCCCGCTTTGTGACGCAGCCTCATGGGAGGGCGGAACTGACAGAGTCGGACTCATGGAGTCTCGGCTCTGTGTGTCTGAGGGGAAAGATGTGGCTGCTGGCGGTGTTGGTGCCTCTCTTCAAGCTCTATATGTGCGGCATTAAAGTTCTTCTTTACCAAACGTTTCACCGATCCTTTACGCTACCAGGTCAGAACACCGTTTTTATAATACAGTATCTTCATGTCTGTGTACTCTGCCAGACTCCATTGGCGGAATATATACATTTAAAATCTTACGTGTTTTGAAAAGTATCAAAGAATATAAAAGCTAGCTTAAAGTATTTTATTTTTCAGGTTACTCTGAAAAGTTCGGCACTCATTTAGTAAAATGATAAGGCTCAGTTTAGTGAGGATTTCTTTATTTTGCTTCCTGTAATTACCAAAGTAACCGACGCTAAATTGAGAATATTTTGAACGAAGTTTGGTGACTCGTTGTTCACAAGGGTTTAAATGCACAGTGACGCTGCCAGAAACGGGGTGGCCAATGTACGGTGCCACTGAAAATCCAGGGGTGGCCCACCAAAACCCAGAAAGAAATTATAGGTTTGTTTTCATTGATAAGTTACACAACTAAAATTTAGGGTTTTATTTTATTTTTATTTTTCATTTACGGTTTATATTATTAAGAAAAGCACTGTCACTACTTATTGAGGCTTGTCTTTTCCTAAATTTATATTCATAAAAAAAATGCTTATAACCTTGTGAGAACCTGCATCCTAATGTTGAAGGTATTGGTTTTGGAGTGTTTTTCCTTATTCAGGGGGGGACAAAATGTTATTTTTTCAGTAAAATAATTGTTTTTTATATTTAACTCGTAATAGCTGAAAAACGAGGTTTGTTTTAATGTTTATGGGGTTCTACTAATCTTAAAAAGCTAGTGAGGATTAAAAATGCACATCAGGCAAAAAAGGCTAAAACTGGTCAAGGGGGCTCAGTGGGGGCCATTAATAAAAAAATGTAAAAAAAAAATTGGTGGGGGGCGGGGCAGTCATTGTTCACTTGGCTCCCCTGTACATGTTGCTGTTCATAAAATTAGAATATCATAACAAAGTTGATTTATTTCAGTAATTCCATTCAAAATGTGAAACTTGTATATTATATTCATTCATTGAACACAGACTGATGTATTTCACATGTTTATTTCTTTTAATGTTGATGATTATCATTGACTAATGAAAAGCCCTAATTCAGATTCTCTGAAAATTTGAATATTACTAAAGACCAATAAAAAATGATTTTTTAGAAGAAATGTTGGCCAACTGAAAAGTATGAGCATGAAAAGTATGAGCATGTACAGCACTCAATGCTTAGTTGGGACTCCTTTTACCTGGATTACTGCAGCAATGCGGCGTGGCATGGAGTCAATCAGTCTGTGGCACTGCTCAAGTAATATGAGAGCCCAGGTTGCACTGATAGTGACCTTCAGCTCTTCTGAATTGTTGAGTATGGCATATCACATCTTCACTATATTTTCACTATATTTTTTCTATGGGGTTAGGTCAGGTGAGTTTGCTGGCCACTTAAAGTGAAACTAAACCCAAATTTAACTTTTTTTAGCTGATAAACTCCCTAGAATGTGTTTAAAATGTTTCAGAGCAGTATTTCTGTGTTAATTTTCATAAAATTGTTCGTATTAGTTTAAATCGGCAATATTTGGTCTAAAAACGTGTTTAGGTAGTCCTATGGGTTGAACAGAGGTTATTGCACGCTGATTTTCTTGTTGGTCAAGACTGTTCATTCTGACTTGTCTTGTACACTCTGACGTCACGAACTTGGTTCAAGCAGAGCCAATCCCCTGCGGAGATGACACGGTCCTCCCTCCAGTGCATACCTTATATGGAGTGCTACATTTCATTCCTGAAAAGCTCTGCAACAAAGCATATTATAGTTTTCGGAATGGCACTAGTTATTTGTGTATTGTAACTTATTTATTTTAGGAATGTTTTTCACTTCTTCGAAACTGTCTGGTTGTATATGTTTTAATATGGTGCGTTAGAGGGGCAGTGCATGAAAGCTGAGTTGGCTCAGTGGTGTAGACACTGGTTTTGAATACGGGAGACCCGAGTTCGAACCCCGGTCACGGAGTACTCTTTTTTTTTTTTTAAGCCTTTTGTTTTGGATAGGTCAGGTGGAATAGATAAATACATCTACAGTACATGTTTATTCTTTGTTGTTGCTTGGTTTATGTTGTTGGCTACAGTTCTAGTTTGTTGTAGGTTGTTGCTGGAGGAGGCGTGGACGCAGGAAACCCCCCCACCTCCTCCCCTCCTTTATGCGGTGCCTCCACAGTCTATCGGAACGCCCATTTTGGTGAAGATTTTGAATTTGAACTTGGGGAGGAGTTAAAGTCCCAGAGCCCGTTTAGTTTCACTTTAAGAACAGGGATACCATGGTAGCTTTGGCACTGTGTGCAGGTGCCAAGTCCTGTTGGAAAATGAAATCTGCATCTCCATAAAGTTGGTCAGCAGCAGGAAGCATAAAGTGCTCTAAAACTTCCTGGTAGAGGGCTGCATTGACTTGGACGTTAGAAAACAAAGTGGACCTACACCAGCAGATGACATGGCACCCCAAACTATCACTGACTGTGGAAACTTGACACTGGACCTCAAACAACGTGGATTCTGTGCCTCTCCTCTCTTCCTCCAGACTCTGGGACCTTGATTATCAAAGGAAATGCCAATTTTACTTTCATAAGAGAACATAACTTGGACCAATCAGCATCAGTCCAGTCCTTTTTGTCTTTAGTCCAAGCGAGACGTTTCTGATTATGTCTCTTGTTCAAGAGTGGCTTGACACAAGGAATGCGACAGCTGAAACCCATGTCTTGCATACGTCTGTGCATGGTGGTTCTTGAAGCACTGACTCCAGCTGCAAGCCACTCTTTGTGAATCTCCTCCACATTTTGGAATGGGTTTTGTTTCCCCATCCTCTCCAGGGTACAGATATCCCTATTGCTTGTACACTTTTTCTACCACAGTGTTTCCTTCCCTTCACCTCTCTATTAATGTGCTTGGACACAGAGCTCTGTGAACAGCCAGCCTCTTCAGCAATGACCTTTTGTATCTTGCCCTCCTTGTGCAAGGTGTCAATGGTCCTCTTTTGGACAACTGTCAAGTCAGCAGTCTTCATTGTGTAATCTACAGAACTAGACTGAGAGACCATTTAAAGCCTTTGCAGGTGTTTTGAATTAATTAGCTGATTAGACTGTGGCACCAGGTGTCTTCAATATTGAATTTTTTCACAATATTCAAATTTTCTGAGATACTGAATTTAGGGTTTTCATTAGTTGTCAGTTATAATAATCAACATTAAAAGAAATAAACAATTGAAATATATCAGTCTGTGTGTAATGAATTTTATATAATACTGTATACCAGTTTCACTTTTTGATTGGAATTACTGAAATAAATCAACTTTTTCATGATATTCTAATTTTATCACCAGCACCTGTATATCTGCAGCCTGTGAAATAATACTTCCTTTAGTCTGAAGTCTGAATGTTTCTTTTAATATGTATTTGTGTCACATTAGTTTTTTTTTAAAGTTTTTTTAATGAAGGTAAAAAAAATCAATCTGTAAAACAAAAGTGCCCCCATTCTGATTCAGACAAATGTTTAAAAAAATAATTTTTTTAGTAATATTATTGTGAAAAGTTAATATAAAATAGGCTCGGCTTGGGTACTTCCTGCAGGAATACAGGTGGATCTCAAAAGCTTAGAATATCGTGAAACATTTCTATTTTTTGTCAATTATTTTAGAAAGTGAGACACATACATTATATAGATTAATTGCATTGATTAATTTTTCAGTAAGACTTGGCACCTGCCCACACTGCTAAAGGTACCAAATGTAATCTATTTTTCTGAGACACTGAATTCTGTTTTTTCATAATTTGTAAGCCATAATCAAAATTACAAGAAATAAATGCTTGAAACATTTTACTCTGTGTAATGGATATACAGCAATGAGTTTCACTTTCTGAAGTGATTGACAAAAGAAATTGAACTTTTTCACGATATTCAACTTTTTTGAGGCACCTGTATTTTTATGTTTCTGCTTAAATGAAGGTGTAATGCTAAACTTATGGCAATGAAAATATTTAAATTTGTAGTTGTTTAAAAACAGACTCCATTTGATTTGCATGTGGGTTCCGACAAGTTAAAACCTATCATCTAAACACAACTATAGACAAAAAAACTTGCGCCACCAAAATAAAGTTGACTAATTAGAATTAAAATACTATTTGAAAAATTGTCAAATTATTGAGAAAAAATGACAAGAATAGAATTCTTTTGAGATTAAAAACACTATCAAAAAACAAACCATAACCATTGCACAGACATACAATAGCTAGGCCTTTCGCGATAAACAATCGATTACCGGTAATCGCATGATAAATGAAAATTATTTACCTCATTTTCATTTATTGGCTTTATCGTTTCTTCTGTCTCTTTCTACTGAAGACACTGGATGACAAAAAGCTCAAAGCTGGTGCTCTTCAATGACCCCTTCCTTTCTCTTTTCTCTTTAAAATCCGTTTTAACCATTCAAAAATCGCATTTTTGGATCGTTAAAACTAAAGCAGCTAAGCTGAGAAGCTAAGTACGAGCTAAGCTAACAGGCCGACCTCAGGGAAAAACATCTGTCTTGTCAAGGCTCCAAAATTCACAGTTGAAACCCGTGCCTTTGTAAAAAGTTGTTTTTCTCTGCAAAAATAAGCTGAGAACTTGTTTACTGATTTTTTTTTTAATTAAAAGCTTTGTGTGAAAAATGCTAAAGAGCTCAAACCACATTGAGCGTCCGCCATTTTGAGAACCAAAAAACAGGAACGAGAGACAGCCCGTGTCACGTCAAGGCTTCCATTTTTCTTAAAAAGACATGCTGCTCGCTCCCTCACTATCCATCTTTCAGTTCAAACTGTCTTACACTGCCATCCAGTGGTCAACAAAGGTACTACACACAAAAATTAACAAACATTTCTTCTTAACCTTGACATTACTAATTATTGTCAAATTTCAAACAATATTATCGTTTATCGCAATAATTTCTGAGACAATCGCCCAGCAAAATGTATTATTGTGACAGGCCTAACAATAGCTATGTGTTTATAAATAAATTGTATAAAAAATGTCTATACACTTAACAACTGGTTTTAGTGAACTTCTCTTAACACTTTTTTTTTTACCGTAACTCATGTCAGAAGCTGTACATGACAACAAATAAAATTCTCCCAAATTTCTAGCGGTTCAGGCTGCAGTACGATTATCATTATTATTATTATTATTATTATTATTGTTATTGTTATTGTTATTGTTATTATTATATTATTATTATTTTTTTATTTTATTTATTTTTATTTTTTTAATATAATAATAATTCTTTATTCATTTCATATCCTAAAAACAAATTAATTATATATTTAGAACAACAATTATATTTACAACAATTATATTTACAACAACAAAAAGAAAAGAAAACCAATACAATGAAATGAAAGGTAGCAGAGAGAAGAAAATAATGCTTATAATATCTGCCCCTTTTTTCTCATAAATAAAATTCAAACAATAACATTCTTCAGTTAGTAATACAATAATTATTAAAGAGCAATAATAGTATTTTTAAGGTACTGTATGCAGCAGATGTTTTGAAAGCTTTTTTTTAACACGTCAACACTACATTTGTATGTATGTTTGGCAAAGAAATTACTAATGTGCTTCAGGGAGAAACAAAAAGACGATTGTTTGTGCTCAGGGAGATTTGAGGTTTATGGTCTAAATCTGTCAAAGAATGCTGCTTAATGTGGGCTGGGGGATTTTCTAGATCTTTCACCACTGTAGCAAAAAATAAAGCCTGACTAATGGATGATCAACACACCAGAAGGTTGAAGAAAAAAAAAAAAAAAAAAGCAAAGAGTGGCTGCTTTTAGACTAGACCCAGACTAAATTTTAAGTCCTGTCTTTCCATAAAAAACTGTGAGAAACTTACATAATTAAAGACTAAAATAAAATGTTAGCATTATTTATATGAAGTTTCCTAAAAGATCAATTGACTTCATGGTTGTTTGTGAGTGCGTGGGCGGGATTTTCCCACATTCTCATTAAAATGGACTGAGCATGAAAAGATTTACAAAGAAGAATGTCTGAAAATCCCTGCAATCCTGGTGAACATACTTGCGGCTGTCATAATTCTGGAGTTTTTGTGTTTGCATCTAAGCAGTCCTAAGTAAAGGATCTGAACACTTCTGCTAATGTACTGCAACATAAAAGTAAAAAAAAAGTTTTCAAACTTACTCAGCCCACTCTAGGCAAAGTCATTTACAGTTGATGAGGTCAGCTGCTTTAGTTTTGGTTCGTTTTTCTTCCCTTCATGACCAGGGAATGGGTTATT
>JBBPBX010006343.1:0-10733 GCA_038048925.1 Garcialebias charrua
ATAGAGAGAGAGAGAGAGAGAGAGAGAGAGAGAGAGAGAGACATAAATTGTTTTAATAAATACCTTTAGTGATTTTTTATTCATGTAGATAAAATGACATAAAAGCCAAAATAATGATTAAATAATGTAGTTTTGTTCAAAGTTATGTAAAGGAAGTTTAAAAATGTTTGCACCTAAATTTAAACATTTCTAAGTTGTGACATTTTATTTACAGATTTTTATTTTGTTTTCATGTACCGGTAAATAATTTATTTTTTTAATTTTTATTTTCTTTCTTCTTTCGGCTTTTTTCCCTGCGTTAGGGGTCGCCACAGCGAACTGGTCGCACGAAGATTTGGCAGTTTTTTACGCCGGATGCCCTTCCTGACGCAACCACAGACCACCGAGCAACAACAGCCCTCTGTGTGGAGCAGAGAGCTGATATCTAGGGTTCCCGGGGGAGCAGATGGTGTGGGTTAAGGGCCTTGCTCAAGGGCCCAGAGTGGGGCAGTGTGACCGCTTCACTTATCCCACCACATCTTTGATGTTGTCGGTACCGGGGCTTGAACCGGCGATCTTCCGATCACAAGCGCACCTTCTTAACCTCTGCGCCACCACTCCCTCATTTTGTTTTCATGTAAATACAAATACATAAAACATAAAAAAAATACACAATGGGGTTACCGGTGCTTTTATTCAAAGTTGAATACATGAATTTAAAAAAGAACAAGAAACAGAATCATAAGAATTTTTTAAGAATTCATTGTTCTCTAAAAGTTGAATAGTTGTGAGACGATGTCACTAAAGATGTTTTAGGTCTTTTTATTTATTTTTTTACATCTTATACAAACTCAAATTTTGTTTGTGGCATCTACGCACAACAAAACAAAATGTTTATACTGTACTTATGTTGGGATACAATACTTTGTTTAAATTACACACAATTATCAATTCTGATAAATTCTAAAAAATAATTCAAATGGATTGTTTCCAATTGAAAATATTTTTAATTTCCAAACTTAACTTCTTATTGACAGTTTCCAGTAATTTACAGAACCTCCCTCCTTAAAGCCAGCCCTCTGCCTCACGGAGTATTATTGGATTAAAAGGCTGCTAAAGAACATTAAGTGTCCATAAATGCCTTCACTGGAATCTGGCTAAACTGAAGTTTTAATGGTGTTTTAGCTGCTGGAAAAACACCTTCCTGTAGAAAAAACAGGCATAAATAAATAATGCATACCCACTTGATTTATTCACCTCCTACTGAACTAATCATCTACCTCGGCGAATAGTCTTCATTTGTTATTTTTGCTTTCTCACATTACGACTAGACATTATTAGAACAATCAGCAAACTAAACTTTGCTGAACATGAAGTTGAAACCAACAAGCTGGCACTGAGCGGAGTGAAGCCTGGAGTAGACGAAAGAGTGGATTGATTAGGAGATCAGCACAGGAAGCCATGTCTAGACATACACAAAGAGAAGGACGGGGAAAACACTCAGGAAACAAGTGGAGATGGAAAGTACAAACAAAAGGATCAGGGTTGATACAGCCTGTGTCATGACACGGAAGCTCCGCAGTAAGTCTTGTCCTTTTTAACTGTCGTAGATTGGTGTCCTCCTTAGAGGGCTGGATCTGTTATTGGACAAATGTCATCATGAACTCATCTGTCGGCTGGTTGTGGCAGCTCAGAAGGACTGTTGGTGTGCTTGTACGAGTGTTTTCCTACTCCCAGTTTATTACAAAACTAAGTAATGACAAAGTCTTTTAGAACATTCATTTTATTAAGAAACAAACAAACAAACAAACAAAAAAAGATTTTTGTTGAGAATTTGTAGTTTGGGTACAGGGCCGAACAATGCGCAGTGTTTCCCCTACCAGTATACCAGCAGGGTGCACTGCCCTGCCTACTTAACTGATGACATCCATCGACAACTGCCGGCACTGACATCGTGCTAAGCTAGCAGTGTGCAATGCAGACACACGCTAGCTAAAAAGCAAGGTAGCACTCTGCTTCTGTCACGCGGAGCTGTGAACAAGCGTATTTATCTGGAAATGACCGATACAGATTGCCCTAGTGTGCTATTTTTATTATTACTACTAAAGTACTATTATTATTTTTTTTGTGCTTTTTTTTTGTCTTCTTCTCTCCAGCTTTCTGGGGCCCCCCCTAGTGCCCCCTGGCCTTGGCCCCCAGTTTGATAAACACTGGTGTAGGGGAAACACTGAGCAGGAGCTTTTTTTCTATATATTCTGTTGGAATAAAGGATTTCTGATAAAGGGGGCCAATTTTGAGTTAGAGGTCTGGTTTGGGCTTTATATTTGTTTATTTAAGGATCCCCATTAGTTTTTACCATATTAGAAACTGTTCTGGGGTCCACACTACGCACTATTAAAGCATGCTTTGACTTGTTATTGTTCATCCATCCATCATCTTGACTCGCTTCTTCCTTTTTGGGTCGTGGGGGTCACTGGTGCCCATGTCCAGTATCACTGTGCGAGAGGCGGGGGACACCCTGGACACGTCTCCAGTCCATCACAGGGACACATAGAGACAAACAACCATTCACTCCCTCTCTCACCTAGGGACAATTTAGAGTTACCAATCAGCCTAACATGCATGTTTTTGGTCTGTGGATGGAAACCGGAGAAAACCCATGCAGCACGGAAAGAACATGCAAACTCCACTCAGAAAGGCCCCCGGCTGGGATTTTATCCTATGACCTTCTCGTTGAGAGGCAACAGCTCTACCAACTGCGCAACCGTGCCATCCAACTTGTTATTGTGAAGGCTAAAATAAACCAAATACTTTGAGAGACCTATAGATCTTCCCTTTTCTCATCTAAGCAAAATATGATTCTGAATAAGAATAAGATGGCCGCGCTTTTATAGTAGCAGCTTCGTGCACTCCGCCCATCTTTGGACGACTGTACGTACATGTTCTCGTTGTTTATTCTGATTCTGATAAAGAGAGTACAGGTTCCTCCTTCAGTAGATTTTTCAGTAAAAGAAGTTTGGAGGTAGTTGAGAGGGAGTCATACATAACTCAGTACCAGTTCAGGCCAAGTTTGCTTTGTAGTCATACCTGGAAGTAAAAGTTTCACAACTGATTCAGAGAATGGTGTCCTTCACACGTGTGATGTGCAGTCCAATTATTCTGCATTGTTACCTTTCTCCTTGAATCTGGGGCTTTACTGTTATCGCTCGTTCGTCTCGTGTTCACCTTCTGAGTTCTCGAGTGGCAAAAATCATTAATATTTCTGTAGTAATATGGGCGTTTAGGGGGAGTTATGGCTCTGTCATTGAGTTGAAATTGAAGAAAACAGGCTGTGTTCTGTAAGACTGAGTATCATTCAGATAAATGTGATCTTTTTGGTGCATAACTGGGGTGAAAAGGCTTGAAGGAGCCATCGCTTCAAAAAAACAAACCAAAAACAAGACCACAAATGTGTATTTAGAACCCTGTTTTAAACTATTCCAGATTTTTTAAAGCTGGAATTGGTTTTTTGTTCACACATTTTAATTAAAAAATACAAAAATAACCATCCCAAACCAGTAGGCGACAAGAACAACCACAATAATAGCACATAAAAACATAAGTTTTGTGATTAATATTCGAATTCAAAAATACTTTATTAATCCCAGAGGGAAATTAAATGTTGTAACTCATCGTCCTGGTTTCATAAAAGAGTTGTTCTAGATGCTGATGTCTGTGGGCAGGAAGGATCTCTTGTAGTGGTCTGTTTTGCAACGGATCTGAAGAAGCCTCTGACTGAAGACACTGCTGTTGCATGACAGTCTGATGAAGAGGATGCTGAGGGTTGTCTATAATGTTCTTCATTTTATAAATAATCCTTCTTTGTACAATCATCTCCAAATGTTCTAGAGAGTCCCCCAGAACTGAGCCGCCTTCTTTATATGAAAGCAATATTTGAAAAATAACATAAATAATAAAGTCCTCTGTGTTATCATCATTGTATGTTCCCATACAAAGACAAAATTGGCTTTCTGCATTTAACCCATCGCACCTGGGATACACCCAGGTGAGGCAGTAAGCAACAGTGGGCAGCAAGTGCCCGAGGAGCAACGGGATTGGATGTCCTGCCTTGACTGGGGATGGAGCTCAGGACATTCGGGTCCCGAGTCGGCTGCCCTGCCCCTGCATCATCTCGGCCCCTAACAATAACATGTTGCAAAAAAAAAATACATGCCACTGAGATGGAGTTGTTGAGGATTTGCTTGTGCAGCAACAGGAAGTGAGGACAAAGTCGAATGCATCTGTGTTTTAGTCAGTCTGTTGACATTGAAGGTTAACAACACAGATGTACAGAGAATCTGTTCGGTTTTTTAAAGATTATTTTGAGTCACTATCAGATAAAGATGAAGAAGAGTGAGTCAGAGTTCACATAAGATACAAGATACAAGATACAAGAGCGTTTATTAACATTGCACCAGTTCTCACCAATACAACGTGATAATGTATACACAGTCATCCATGAGAGGGTTTGAGTATGTAAAGCTGCTGCCTATTCAAAACACATGACATGTTCTTCAGCGCGGCTTCTCTCATCCGTCTCGGGATGAAGGTCAAAGGTGTGAAAAAGGTAAGTAAACATGGGGGTTACAGCAATTGGTATTAAAAAAAAATGTATCACATTTTGTCTGCAAGACACCACATGACACAGTAAAATCCATACCATAAGCACATAAGGACAGTTACATGTTGCATGTTGAGACTGATGCCTGGTACCCACTGCCCCGATTTCGGGCGGCTGAAGCGGCCGGTTTACATTCAAAGTCTATGAGGAGACGCGTGGAGTCACGGCGACAAGGGAAGCGGCGCGATTCAAGTGATCGAAGCGGCGCGGGGGCAGCCTGCACACGCAAGCGCGCGTCGCCGCCGACGTCCCAAATGTTGATCTCTGGTGGCTCGACGCATCCGGCAAACAGTCGAGAGAGCCTCGCTATCTGATTACACAACCACAACGGGACTTTTTTCGGACTTTTTAAACTTACCGGATCGAGCCTCCATGAACCGGAACCAAACTCCGGTAATAAACGTGGCATTTTTACAGTTGCTGCTGACAGGCTGCTTTTCTCTCCAGTGTAGATCACCCCAAACATAAAAAAAAACGTTTTATCTCATCAAAGACCGTCGGAGGTGCAGTTAACACAACAACTGAACCCGGAAAACGAGCTACACCCCTCCCTCTGCTGCCCCCTAGTGTACGTCATCAGACGGTCTTCAGTGGTTTGGTGGGACCCTGACCAGCGGCCAAAAGGGGACAGCAGGCGCGTTTCGAGTTGTGCAGTGGGGACCAGGCATCAGGCAGGGAGGATCTGTCCATGATACATTCCGGATGCCTCCGATAACGCTCATAGAAAAGTTCTCTGGGGGGGGTAGCAGACGAGACAAGACAGCTATTTTGTCCACAGTAAGCACATCTCAGGGGAAATTAGATATCCAGCCTTACCCAAGGCTGTTTCCAAGGGAGTCAGATAAGAATTAACAAATATTTGCACATCAGGCACACATTGTAATTTCTGTGGCCTTCAGTCTGTAAGGACGATTCTGTTCCATAGTGATCCAATTCGGGACTTTTTCCACTGATCCAGGCTCTGAACTCAGATGTTGACCACAGCGTCCAGAGTCCTAAACCGAGGGTGTTCTGCTCACCCCCTGGATAAGCTCGCAAACAGCTGATTTCTGATGTTGACCACTGTGTCCAGAGTCCCAATCCGTGGGTGATCTGATTCACCCTCTGGATAAGCTCACAAACAGCTGATTTCTCGAGGTCACGGCGCAGACCAGACGTCGGGTGCTCCCTCCAGGCATAAGTCCTGCTGAAGTCTCCCCCTTTTGCGATAGACCAGTGCTCCACAAACTGCCAAAAAGCAAAGCGCTGCCATCATAATCCAATATAGTCCAAGATTCTTCACCTCCACAGAGCACTCCCAGGAATCCACGGAATCCATGGCGGAATCCATGGCGTATCCTCCGTCACTCTGTGAGGGTGGAAAGGCTCCCCTTGTGCCGTTCCTTCTGTAGAGATCTTGTTTGTAGAATCGAATGCCCAAACCTCCAATCCATCTTAATTTGCGTTCGAGGTGCTTATCTGTGGAGCTGCCAGCAGCAGGGGGGGGGGAAGGACGGGAGCGGGGAAGGCTGCGACTGCCTTTGTCGAGAGCAAGGTTGAAAAACAATAATCGTAATCAAAAACATAATCCCCTTTTTAAAAGTTTCCCTTTGTCATCAGTTCTTGTTTCACTTTGGCTGCCCAGTTACTGTAATTTCTGGACTATAAGCCGCTACTTTTTTCACACGCTTTGAACACCGCAGCTTATAAAATGCTGTGGCTAATATGTGATTATTTTTTTTTGATGGGCTGACGAGCTTTATGCCACAGAAACGTTTAGCCTCTTCCCACCTGGGTGCTCAATAATAATAATAATAATTAATTCAATTTATAACGCACTTTTCATTACTGAAAATCTCAAAGTGCTACACATATATTGAATGCTACACACATTCATAAACCGGTGGCGGCAGACTACCATGCAAGGTGCTTTCCAGTCCTACCGGGAGCAACTCAGGGTTAAGTGTCTTGCCCAAGGACACAACGACACATGGTGCGGGTCCCGGGAGTCGAACCGCCAACTTTCCGATCGGGAGACGACTGCCCTTACCACTACACCACGGCCGCCCACATGGCTGCTCAGTACACGTCCCTCTTGGGGGGTGGGTCCTCGGGACACAATGAGACTACCTGTATGAATAAAGATCTTTTTTTAAAATCTGACCATTGAAATTACTGATTGGTCCATTGGTCCTCCTTCCTCATTCTCTCCTCCCCTCCTTGTTGTGGCTCAGGAAGGGGGAAAATTAAGACTTCATCTACTGATCCTGTTGGCAAGCCTCTTCCAAAAAAATAAACTGTTCAGATGACATCATTTAACTTTTTGTCATCCAGAAGACCTGACTTAATTTTGCTGAGTCTCTTGGGGGCGTCTATGGCTGAGTGGTTAGAGCAATCGTCCTCCAATGCGAGAGTTGGGGGTTCAATTCCACCAGCAGTAACATGTCAAAGTGTCCCTGGGCAAGACACTGAACCCCTCATTGCCTCCGATGTGTGTCCCATCGGTGTATGAATGTGATAAAACACTGATGAGTCTTTGTAAAGATCTAGTAGAGTGCTGTATGAATGAGGGCACAGATTGTTTTAAAGAGCTCTGAGTATCTTGATAAGATAGAAAGGCGATATATAAGTACAGACCATTTACCATTTAAGAACCGTTTTCACCATATTTGAATCTGAAGTCTTTTTTTTTTTAGCAAAAGCCCAAGAGTGTACCGGTATATAGAAAAACTCTGGACAGATCAAGGAGCACTATAAAACTTTGTCAATGATGGGCAAAAGTTCTGCATGAAGAGCGAAGCAAATTATCCCGTGCGTCTGGGAGAGACTGATTAATCCATCAAGAAGTGTTTAGCTGCACACACTGCTGCTAAATGTGCTGTACTGTAATCAGTTATTAAATAAAACTGCGGAGTTGCTCTTGCAGCTTAAATAGGTGTTGCACAACTCCACTTTTTTATTCAAGAAATAAACTATGAACATGTTCTCTTCCACTTTTGATTCACAGGTTTTGGATGACCTTCTGCGAGGCAAACGCAACAATGAGGAGAATTGTGTAGGAACTACTGTATATGTAAAGGTGGATAAGCAGGTAGTGAAGCATCTGCTGTGAGAGGTTATCAAATCCCTCAGTCAGCATCACGACTGCTCCTCTTTTCCCCACATTAGATCATTTTTCTGCCAGCACAAAGCAGCTCTTCTCCACCACATATAGACTCTTGTGGTTATCTGCAGAACTGTTATGGGTTTAGAGGCCAAAAAAGATAAGGTGTTTGTCAGTGCAGGCAGCTTCTATTCACCTTTCCTTCCCGTCTCCATGTCACAGAAAGAAATTCTATAGGAGTTTTATTACCATCTCCCCATCGGTGCCTTTCTTCTTGATTTTTTCCCCCACTTTATCTGATGCTAGCCCAGAGATTTGCTGAGCCAATCGACAGTAACGGCCATGACTCGACACAGCTTGAGAAGTTGTACTTGCCCAGTAGGCTCCTGTTTCCAAGAGTCCAGTGAAGCGAAGGAACTACACCACAAACAAACTTGTATATTAATGATTCACTCTCTGCCGTCAGTGAGTATTCTTTTACAGCTTTTATTTGTACATCCTTGATGAGAACATCAAGCGGTGGGCTGTTTACTGGGTCTTCTGTTGCTCGAACACGTAGAGGGATTTCATGAGACATAAAGCAAGCGTTGACAAGAAGAGTTTTAGTTTTTTCTTTCAATTGCAAAAACATTTAAAGGCCTAGCATTTTGTTTAAAAAAATGTCCTCTATTCATTTTACTGACTCAAAGAAGCCACACTTGAGGACACAAGAAGATTTTTAACCGGTTTTACTAGCAAGGGCAGACTTACTCACCAGGTTTCACAGATGTTCAGAAGTTCTACATCACATGTGTCAACTTCAAGGCCCAGGGGCCAAATGTGGCCCTTGTTGACATCTTATCTGGCCCCCAAGATGTGAAATACTTTTATTGCTTTATTTTTTCAGTAATCTTTAATTATGATGTAAAAAGTGCAACAGAAAACGTCAAATGAGACCAATCAAATGCTTTTTGAGGAACCTGCAACCAAGAAAAGATGTTGGGTATCTGATTTGAGTTAATGTAGATTATGAAACTGGCCCTTAGTTTGAAAAAAGTTTTAATTTGTGCCCCCTTTTATTAGCGGGTTTGACACCCCTGTTCTACATGCATGGAGCCCAGTCATGAGAATCTACATGGGCAACGTGCGAGAATTGTTTTTATAAGCTTATCTTCTCCCGGATTATAGGCAGACACTGATGACCTCGGCCACCCAGCTGCACATGCAGGATCAAATCAGCTCCTTGTTCACTCTGAGCGAGAAAATAACTCTGGTAACTCAAACACATGGTTCATGGGTAGCTAACATTCTCACATAGTAGTTAAAAACATTCATAGATCTTCACCAAAATTCTCTTACATTTGTAGGAGTCATGGTTTTTGTCCCCTGGTGTCTAGCCCCCGGTGTTGTGTTTATGTATTGCTTTCTTCCATTCTATGTTTATATCTTTATAAGGTTTGTGTTTCTTTATATCTGGCTCCACCTTATGTTGTGTTTATGTCTTGGGTCCTCAGTCTCTGTCTTTGGCATCTGTGATTACTCACAGGTGTCTTCACTTTGTCTAATTGGTGTTTGCTGTATTAAGTTTGTGTGTTTGTCTCACTCCTTGTCTTGGCATTGTCTTCTGTTCATCTGTTGATGACCCATCTGTATCATGAATACCCCTTGATCATTCTATTTTTGTTTTGCTGCCTTGTCAGCTGTTTGTTTTGTCAATAAATCTCTTATTTTATATACACAACCTGAGTCCTAGATTGCCTGCCTGCATTAAAGGCTAATATCATGTGCTGTGAAATTAAGCCGTTCTGGTGAGACCTTGAAAATACCATCCTGTATATCTCGCCCACTTCTTCCTCTCTGGACAGCGGGGTCACTGGTGTCCATATCCAGCAGTCACTGTGTGAGTGGTGGGGACTCTCTGGATGGGTCGCAAGTCCATCACAGGGACACATAGAGACAAACGAGACAAGTAACCAATCACACTCTCCTAGGGACAATTTAGAGCCTAGCCTGCATGTTTTTGGTCTGTGGTAGGAAACCGGAATACCTGAGGAAAAACCCATGTATGGAGAGAAAATGCAAATTCCACCCAGAAAGGATTTGATTCGGTGATCTTCTCACTGAGAGGCAACCGCGCTACTAACTGCACCACCATCCTTGAAAGGGAATGTCCAGTGGTTCATGAGATATTCTGCTAACAGACACCTTTCAGTAGTTTGAGACAACACACATTTCTGATTGCAATAACTCTCCTTTGTTCTCGTCTGTATAAACAAACACTGATGTCTCCTTTTCTCAGTTTACTGGGAATAACAATAAATTAATAATTGGTAATGTACTGTAAACTCACAGAGAAAATCCCTTTGGGAAGAATCTGAATAAAGACATGATGTATATTCATAAAACATGGCAGCCAGCCAGGACTGCTAATCTAATAATTGTAAAAGCATCAATTGTTTTTTTTAACTCCTTCTCCTTCTAGTAGCTCATTCAGCTTCGAATGCCTCATCAATTTTTTACTCTCCTCACATTTTCATTTGAAATAGAGCAGCGTTCATTCTCCTGTTCGCAGTAATGTACTTCAGCTCATGTGTGGCACTCCCTGCCTGCCAATACAGTTCTGGCACATAACCACCAGAGAAGTTGTACCACCCAAAATGATCCATTTGCTGCTGTATTGAAGGACGGTGCATTAATTTCACCTCCGTGTTTGAAAAGCAAAAGAGAATTTGACTCCAATTTTTTTCTGGCCTAAAAACCTTTGACTTGGCGCCTCATCACCTGAATTCACAGTGACTCATTTTAATGAGGCTTAAACTGAGGAGAATATGACAATGAGAAGACATCTTTTGGCTGCCAAAAATACTGAGACATTTTTATTTTCTAGGCAGACAAACCTATCACAAACAAAATATTTTATACAGGTAGTCCTCGACTTACGACGGTCTCGAGTTACGGCGTTTTGCGGTTATGACATGCATCTACCATTAAAAAAATATATATATACTGTATATATATATATATATACATATA
>JBBPBX010006343.1:10790-23741 GCA_038048925.1 Garcialebias charrua
TTCGAAAAGCTGAGTTACGCAGTTTCCGGTTTTACGTTTTAACGTAAAAGTGGCGGACATTACTCTCTACATTACTCTAAAAAAGCTAAGTCTGGTCCTCTGGACATTCAAAAAACAAAACAAAACTGTACTGTGAACCCTGTTTTACGTCGTAAACGGAACGTAATACGGCAGATCGACCGAGCTGGACGGCAGTTTTACGTCGTAAACGAATTAAGAATTCGGAGGAGGGACGGAGGAAAACGGCTTCACCAGCATACCAGTAGGAAATTAACTCTTTTTTTCCTTCATTATGGCTCCCAAATGTATGTGTGTTTTGATAATTATGTAGGGTACTGTGTTAGGATAGGCTAAGTGCTTGGGAATACAGTACTGTACGTATATGGTGCAGTATTTACGTATCCACATTATTCCTACGCCCCATGACGCTTTGCGCGAAATGTGCACACGACTTCCGGTTGACCGGAAACACCGTTTGTTTACATGCGAGTAATACAGTTGAAGACAGTCCAAACTTTGTTGTTTTAGTTCATTAAAAATGTGGGAACACCACTCGTTTTGTTAAAAGAGGAGGGACAAATAAAAAGAAATAACAGATGTGACCTGATCGCGCAGACATAATTTAATAAATAGCGAACGCGTTTGCTCCGGCCTCTCGGCTAAGGTTTATTAGCAGCTATCTCGGCTAAAAATACCGGTCGCGCCTGACATATATCATTTTAAGACAGTAAATCATCCAAAACTCTCATTAATAAACCCTCCCTGAATAAAAAGAAATTACAGATGTTACCTGATCGCGCAGACACAGCCATAGAGAAGGATGCAGGAACACTCTTTCTTTGTTTTGGGTCCGTGTTGAAAACACTGTTGTTTTAGCCAAAGATTTAGCTTGGTCCGGTTGTTGGTGCAGCCGCGAACAGCACAGCAGGTACCTGAACCCCGGTAGGACATTTCAGTAAACGTTCCGTTTAAACAAAAGCTGTGTTTGCTCCGATAAAATGAATGAAAATAACTTTCAAAAACACCCGCGATCCATACTCCGCCTATGGAATACAGGCACTTCCGGTGTCGGACAGGAAGTACAATGCACATTCGCTTCTACAGTGACACCCTCAAGAATATTGTGGATATGGTTCAGTATGTACGTATGTTCTGACTTACGTCGAAATTCGCTTTACAACGCTGCGCAGGAACGGAACTCCATCGTAAGTCGAGGACTACCTGTATTTTACATAGTCTATCACCACTGTTTCTTGTTTATTTTTTTAACAGACAACATATAAGAGCTTCAAAGTTTGTTTATAGCCTTGACAAAGTTGATATATTGTCATATTCACGTGTTATTAACCCTTTACTGAATTTGTACAGCGATATAATGTTGGTGACACAACTGAAATAAGAGGTTTCCAGCTTTCATGCACGTCTATGATATGGTTTGCTGTTTTATTAGTGCTCAAGATTTAGTCAGTACAGATTTCATACAAACAGTTGTTGCTATAATAGGGGCCAAGATGGTGTAGAGGCAGGGCTGCCGACTTGGGACCCGAAGGACACAGGTTCAAACCCCGGCCCTGGCCACTACACACCTTGGGGTGTCTATGAGTGCACACCTATTTCCCCAGCTCCTCGGGTGCTTTCTATGGCTGCTCACTGCACCACCTGGTGGTGGTTGGGTTAAATGCAGAGACGAATTTTGTCTTGTATGGGAAACATACACAGATGACAAAAATGTGACTTTATTTTTATTTTTTTATTTCTATTAAGAAAATAATACACAGCTGAAGTGGCACAAGAGGAAGTCAAACTGCAAGTGCAATGATTGCATAGAAATGTAGTTGCACTGTTTCAGAGGATCTGCTTTAATTGCATGCGTTTTGTTTGTCGTTGTGTGGTCTTGTGGTCTTGTGGTGAACTTGTGACATTTACAGGGTGTACCCCACATTTTGCTCATTAACTACTGTAGAAGAACCTGAGAGCTAGGATTTGAAGAAAGTTTTTAAAAACTTGAAGAGATCTATAAATCAATCAGATATGTGCATTTCTATAAGGAAAGTGTTTGTTAATAAAGTTAAATGTTTTGAGCAAAAACCAAAAGTCATAGCACCCATCTCTGGAGCGAGTTGAACGTTTTAATATACAAGTCTTTAAGATGGTATAAAACATGCTGGAGTGTTTATTTTGCAAAAATCAAAAATGATCATTTGAACCTACTGTTTCTCTGGGAAAATGACAAAAGTATTGTTTTTGTGACAAGTTTCTTACTGAAACTGGATCTTTTCATGGACACAAATACAACCCTTGTTCTTTGAAACTGAAAGTTTCTAAATCCAAGTTTCAGAGTCGAGGTGTGAAATTCTCCACTGGTGTGTCGTTGTGCATGCGCACCACAGGCGGCTGCAGCCATACAGCCAACAGTCATAGCAACAAATGGCAGAGAGCAGAGTACTCACCATTTTTTAGCGTGTAGGAGCAAACCAACAACATCTACCTTCCAAAGGGACATTCACTTAATCACCACATTGGATGTAACCGACCTTGCTGACACTATGCACAATGCTTGCAGCCTACATCAGTGTTGGAAGATAAATATACAGGTAGTCCTCGACTTACGAGCGCATCGACATACGAGGTTCCGGACTTACGAATATGCATCTCATAATATATATATATATATACAGGGAACCCCCGACCTACGAACGAGTTTGGGACCTAAGAACCGTTCGCAGCTCGATCCGTTCGTAGGTAGGGGGTGAAAATTATATTAAAAAAAAAAATTATTCATTCATTCATTCATTCAACCCTTATTTATCATGCTAACGGAGCGTGCGCACATTTAATCATGTACAGTAGTGTACTGTAATGTTAAACATTGCTATTCACATTTACAGAATAAATAAAAATATATTTTCTTACTTTGAGATGGTCAAAGCCGACATCTTAGGTTGCCATGCGTTGATTGTTGTCGGGCCTAGCAGCCCCGCCGGCCGGCCAGTGAACCACCGCAGCCGCTCCAGACCTGTGTTAGCTAGCTGGCTAGCTTCTGCTAGCCAAGCCATGAGCTGGTGTTGGAGCGGCGGCGCGATCAATCTGCAGCTTCTGCTGCTGCCTTAGACATCCACAAAGTTCACAGAGACGTTTCCAGCTCGTAATTAATCCATATGAAGCCATCCTGGTCACCAGTCTTCGGCCGGCTACCGTGTTAGCTCCCGTGTTAGCTTCTGGAGCTAGCCAGGCCGGAGGTGTAGCCAGGCCGGCCGGAGGTGTTCGCACGGCGGCCTGGCACGATCGGCGATAAATCCGCTGCTGCTTGAGACATCCACAAAGTTCACAGAGACGTTTCCAGCTAGTAATTAATCCATATGAAGCCATCCTGGTCACCAGTCTTCGTCCGACTCTCGGCAGCTAACCTAAGATGGCGTCCGGTGTTCTACATTAATTTGTGACCGGAGACCCTAGTGACTGAACCTAAAATAGCGTCCGGTGTTCTACATTAATTTGTGACCGTGTAAACTGAAGACCTACTTCCTGTTGCCCAATATTGCTCAAAAATTGCTCAAAAATGATCAGAAATGATCTTTTTTATCATAATTATTATTTATAAAGCCTTTAAAACAACCAGAGCTGCAACAAAGTGATGTACACATGAAATTAAGAACATTTAAACACAAAAAAAAAAAAAAAAAAAAATTTTTTTTTTTTTTTAAATTCATATTTTTATTAAATATGATATGTTCGTAAGTCCCGTGGTTCGCAGGTCGATGGGGTCGTAGGTCGGGGGTTACCTGTATATATATATATATATATATATATATATATATATATATATATATATATATATATNATGAGGATGATATTCTCATTGCGGTTCTGTAAAGAGATCAGGCGGTGTAAGTAAAACACATTAAAAGTACAAGGTTGACGAGATTGAATGTGTCAGATTTAATTTGGGACCTTTGACTCCACTCAGTCTGCAGATTATCTGCTCTATACTTAGCTGGACAGCATCCAAATACATCTCTGTGGAGGAGTTACTAGGTCACGAGGCTTTGTCCAGACACCCCAAGGAAGGCAACAGCGGGCCCCATTTTCATTGGTCACAGTGGTGGGAGCACTGTGGGATTTTATGATCAGATGTTAAAAATCTGCATGGAACTTGTCTTTTATCATCACATGTAAAAGCCGTCTGGCTGCAGTTGATCAAGGATGGTCATTTTGCACCAGCTTCATACCATACATTTGAGTTTTTTTTGCATTGTTTTTGTTTACAACATCTTTCTTAAAATTGGCGATATTCTTAGAATGTTGCAGTGGGCGCCAAAGTGCACCTTTTGCAAAAAAGAAATGTTTTCACCTGCTTCCTCATCCTCGCATTCAAAGTTTGCTTCTTCTTCTTCTTGCAGCTTTACTCCGAGCAGTTTGGATCATAAAGTTGTTATGAAGTGACCATTTTTCTGCTCATCCCTCAGCTCTGCTGAGATTTACAGGGGGTAGAGCCGTCAGAGTAAAATCATAGGTCTACAGATGTTTTCAAGATGGCTTTTTTTTGTCTGTCAGTTGCAGATTATCCCCTGTAGCAAAATCTCATTAAAGTGCAATTTACAGAGCCGCACTGATGTTGCCATCAACCAAAATTAAAGGCATTAATTTTTCAAGGAAGTTCACCGAAGTCCTCACAATAAATGATGTAGCACTTTGCAAGAATAATTTGCCAAAGTATTATTTTGAGGGAGAAGAAATTAACTCGTATTAAGAGTGAGAGAGGACATGGATGAAAAAAAGAAAATAAAAGATGTGCAAATGTGGCCATTTAGTCTGAGCGTGTCGGTACGGAGACATGCATATTAAGGCTACCATGCTGGGACAGATGAGGGAAGAGGGAAATATGAAACTGTGATGGAGGTTATGACACAGAAATATAGAGAGATGAGTACACTGGAGGGCTGAGGCGCCCGCTCTGCTCCGTGCTGATGAATGCAGGAGAATCAACCAAACAGCACATGACTTTTGGATAAAAATGGCTTTTTTGTGTGTATTTTCCCATCTAATATTTAAAAAGCAAAACACATCATTAAGTTTTCATGATAATCTCACATTGATAGTTGGTCGTCTGTTAAAACATCTTTAAAATTGGTGAATTCCACATGCAAATAACTGCAAAATATTTCAGAACAAAGAAACAACCTTTTTTATGTAATAATCACATCATCACAAAAATCACAACATGTTTTCATTGGTAAAATCGGTCTTAGTGTATATTAATAAGCAATTTATCTTTTATAATACTGCGAGAAAAGGTTTAAAGTAAGCAAAAACAATTATAAAACGACAATTAAAACAAACCAGATAAAAACAATTAAGATCAAATGTAAAATTGAGAAAGCACAATGAAAGACAACCTAATCTTTTGAATTCATATCGTAAATAAATGATGACATTTTGAAGTCTTGCAGCATAAAGGAATAAAATGTTGTGACGTTTTATTTAAAATCATTTAAATTCAAAATAACAATTAATTTTAGGAATCTCCCACTGTCAGCAATTTAATAATAATAATAATAATAATAATAATAATAATAATAATAATGATAATAACAATTATTTAATTATTACAGAATGTTTCTCTAATAAACCTTAAATGATGTATAGGAGACTTATCACAGAAATTATTCTTTGGATTTTAATATACTGTAATGCACAATATAAATAAGTTATTGTAAAACTGAACAGGGTATGAGAAGTGCACATTCATCCTTTATCTGCATAAAAAAAATGAAAGCCATAAGTGGTCTATAAGCTGTGGAAAGTGCCGGGGCAGGGCTCGGATCCTGCAGCAGTCCGGGAGGCTGCAGGGATGTGATTTATAGTGATGAGGATCTGCAGAGCGGGCAGCGGACATTAAAAAGAGTCAAGCATTTTATTGTATATTCCTGTGATTAATGTTTGTGTTTATGATTTGGAAACGGTGCAATTAATTCAAATTAATTCAACTTTGCTTGGAGGACACTTTATCAAAGTTAGTTTTAAAGCTAAAGAGTTATTGCATTATTTTCCCCTTCTGCAAAAGTTCAACATTTTTTTCTTTAAATTCTCCTAAAAGTCGTGGGCTGTGTGGCAGAGCTTTTGTTTCAGAGCTGAAGGTCTGTCTGGACTGAACAATATCCTGGGCGGATATATGTTTAATGAAGTTAACTTATGAAGAAAGGGACGTCGCAGCACGCAGCAGCCAGCTTTAAGCTGCACATTCTGCAGGCTGAAAGGCCCGGCTGCCTTCCAGCTGACGCTCTTTGAGCCATTTGTTTTTGTCCTCCGCTCACATCGCCGGGGCGTTACGCCAAGGCCCATCAGCTAAATATCAAAAAGTGTCGGCTCTTTCCCCACTTTGCATTTTTACCTTATTTCATCCGATCCCACCTGCTGCCGCTGGTTAAGTTATTTAAACGCAGCTTCAGTCAGGACGGTGGAAATGCAATTGTCTTGCTCTCTTCTTTCTGCTTCCCCCCCATTTCATCCTCAAATACAGAAATCATTTGCACGGAAATGATGGGCCTCGCGAGGGCAGCTCTTTTGCATACTAATTTTGTTAGACTTACCTCCCGTGGTCCGTGTTCGATGTGACCATTAGTGCCAATGTGTTTGGAGAGATGCGAATGGAGGTGTGTGTGGGTTTTAGTTGTTCTTCCTTCCAATAACTTAAAGGTATTGTGACAATATGCTAAAACATAGACATCGTTAGAAAGAGGAGCTACTCAGCTTTGATTTTTTTGCACACAGATGCTTCGAATAATATATAAACGTATTTTTTTTTGTAAAACGTAACTCTGCAGTGCGTTGCAGTTTTCGGGTAGAGAAAGGAAGGGTCAAACGCCGACGCGTTTTTATGACGCGATGTATAGAACGCACACTGTAAATAACAATGGATGAGAATATATAATCCGAGGAATTAAGCAATTTAAGTGAAGATTTGAGCGATTTGTCTTCAGTTTGGGAAGCCGAAGTTAGTTTGATTGATGAACAAGAAACAGTTGGTTCAGGTCTGCAGCCGTATTTATTTGAGCCTTACCGTTCAGGGAGCGAGGGGGGACTCCGAGATTTTGTCCATTCTTGACAAAGTTTTTCATCTTTTGGGAAAACGAAAAGGCTCACTTGTTCACTGGCAATATTAGAACACCCAAATGCGACACAACGTACCGGCATTTTTCAAGTTATACAAAAAAAAAGAAAAAAAAAGGCGATCTTGAAGACAATAGGCGTGTTTCCATCAAGGTTTCTAGGTGCGCATTATGAAGCATCGCATCAGAAAAGCTAAATGGAAACGGCATAATTCGAGTTAACTTCCTCTAAGTCGCTCTAAAGTTTATACGCTCGCTTGAGGTAGTTTTTGGGGAGTCGATTCAGAGCTGAGTCGGCTAAACGACAGATGGAAACAGATTAGCCGACTCAGTTCTGCCGCAGCGAACATTCACGTCACGTGACTGATCAGCTGTTTCCGCTCCGGACAACATGTAACATCGCTAAAACTAGTTGGCATGACAGAATAAATACAACTTGCCCGATAGCAACACATACCTGAAATATTCTCTCCATTTTGCCGAGATGTCTGTTTTCAAACGCTACTTCCTGTTTACTGTGGAAGTGCGTAACGCTGACGTCTGACGTATGGCGCTGACGTGTGACGTAATGACGCTGACGTCTGACGTAGAGACGCTTTGCGTGGCATTGCAGATGCGCTTCAAGCCAGTTAATGGAAACACTTCTGATCCTCATAATTTTAATTTACATTTTAGCGAAATTTTCTAAAATTCGCTCAAAAATCGAATTTAAATTGGATGGAAACATAGCTAATGAAACTGCGTTCTAATAGCAGCGGCTCACTGAGCTTCATGTCTCTACGTCACATGACGTCACATGCGGAAGTACCCGGATTTCCCGTGACGAAACACGGCGCCAAGTTTAAAATAACTTGGAAACAGATTTTCATTGATTTATCATTTTGCTTATAAAAACGAACATAGTTGAATGATACAACATATATATGTCGTGCCACTTCATGCATAGTTCCAACATCATGTCACAATACCTTTAAGGCAGTGGTGTAGTCTACATTTTTGTAGTGGGCATACCGTGCTTAGAAACCAAAGTACACTGGTTAGTAAAATGTAATCGTCAATTTATTTGGATTTTTAAGCATATTGAACAGTTCCAAATGTCTCTGATGCTTATATTTGAATAAATGAACAACAAACTTTGTACAACAGCTGGCTTTGTATTAAAAACATGTTATAGAATTTATAAAACCATATCAAAGAAAAGCACTGCACACCGATAGATTGTTATGGAAGCGTTTAACTACCGTTTAACGTATCAATGACATGTACCTAATGGTATGTCATGTACCATTGGGCACTTTTAAGTGGGTAAACTGAAATTCTTAAGCTTTTCTAGTAGGTATACTCCATATACCCGAGTATCACGTAGGCTACACCACTGCTTTAAGGGTGAGAAGACTTTTGGTGCAAAGGCCTGCAGAAGACGTTCAGATTTAGTGGAGCCATGCAGCACTTTCACCTTTAATAATAAATGTGGATGCTCCACCTTGACCTTTTGTTTTGACCCTCAATTCTAGCCTTAGGAACCCCCAACCCCCCAGCATTGATGGATTTACATAGACTCATATTTCTGCTCAAAATATGCAGACACGACCAAATAGCAAAGGTTTTCTGAAGGGGTGATATTAACAACCTAAAAGAATAACAGCATTCCAGAAATAGGATTTTTTTTAAAAGAGGTTGGAGCTGAGGCCACAGAGATTTTTTACTGTTGCTTACTTTTTAATGGGGGGTGAGTTGAATGGCAGAGGAGGGGAGGGAGCTTCAAAAGCTGCTTACCAGCAGGTGGCGGCAGCATAACGCCGGAGCAGCCCCACCCTTCCAGCTTCTGCATGGGGGCTGTGGACTTTCTGGTGAAACTGACAGGTGTTTCATCCTCCGGCTGAGGAGAAATTAAAACTGTCAACATGTCAGCAAATACCGTTTTATTGATCAGTGATGAGCAAAAATCAAAACTGTCTTTAGATCCTGTCTGTGAGGTGTGAAGTGTTTATCCCTTTGGTCAGTAATGACTGCATCTGCATGGTGGACTCCTGCAGGTAAATGTCTAATTTGCACCTTAAAAAAAACAATATTTAAAATAAATCAAAAGGGAATCACAGACACCTGACCAGACAGCGCTTTGTGATGACTTATCTAGTGGTCTCTTTGTGCTGGGAGACATTCAGAAGATGAATCGCATGATGCATTTTTAATTTCCCGTGCCGTGGTGGCCCTTGTCCAGGACCCAGTGGGTCTGATGGAAATGAGCTCTGGACAGGCCGGCGACATCAGCCTGAGAGGGCTGCGGCACTTAAGGCATGATGTACGACGGTCATTACCAGAGGACAGGTCAGAAGGGAGCCCGGGTCACCCTCGCTTCTGAAGAGAACAGGCGGTTTGTGCAGCATCTCTTCAGTCCGTCTCTGGGAATTCATGCCGAGGCCCCTGATGGGTGACGGGTCCCTCAGTAGCGAGAGATTATTACCTATCCTCACCTCTGCTCTTTGTTCCTGTATGGCTGAAGCACGCGGCGCACTCTTTCTCTCTCGGTTGCGTCCCAAATAATGGTCTGACATATGTGCCACTTATCAACACGTCTGCAGACAAGTCGGCAAGTCACACGTCTATTTTAGTTTGAGGTCGGCTGATTAGCGGCGCGGATACGGGGATTGAGCGTATATGTGTCACTTGCACTCCTTGTGTTGGTGTAACTCCAGCGCAGTGGAAGCTCCGGCTAATTACCAACGTCTTGACGGCCTTTTCTTTCGCTGCCTTTTGATTGAGAGCTTGACTTTAGCCTCGAGTCGTGTCGTTCAACGGCTCGTCTTTGTGAATGCTCTTCTGGGTGGCGCACGGTGCAACCAGTCCCCATACGGGGGCCTTTAGTGTTGTGTCTGGTGTCACAATATTTTGGGTATCAGTAAAGAGCAAATAGATTAGAGCAAAGCAAGGTGTGAAGATCATGTGAATATCACCACACGTATATGCCGGCGATGAGATTTTCCCAGATTCACTGTCACAAGGAACGAGGTTTTACTCAGATTTAAGCAGAAGTGCCTGAAAAGGTGGAAAGTTAATTGCGTTCAGAGCCAGTTCAAACCCAGCAACGCCGAGAGAGGACAGCGTGTCAAGGAGATTAAGAAGTGGATTGAACAAGGAGAATGAAAAAAAAAAAAATGGAAGGAAATAACCAAAATGAAATAATGTGCCGGACCACCTCATGTGCGAGTACAAGCGTGGCATCTGTGTCAGATGTTGTTAATTAACGTCAGTATGTTCCTCGCTGGCACTCGGCTTCTTGTCCTTCGCGCAGGGCAGATCCTGGAGTAGAAGTGCTTATGGGGAACAAATGTGTGTGTGGGGTGTGGATGAAGTGGGGGTGGTAGTTGCTGAGGGCTTGCACCATTATTGTTAGGGGGTGTTAATCCCGCTCATTATAATTTCAGTTTGTGGCCTTTCTTGGGAAAGGGACTTGTGTATTTTTTCCTTTTTCACCTCTCCAAATGGGCCCTGACTGCAGCAGTCGGATTAATTGTGTTGTTTATTTGTTTAAATTTGACTGTGGTGACATTTTATAACTAAACCTCTCATTTATGTGCACATTAATAACTCTTAAAGCAACATTTCAGACTATTGTGTAGAAAGGTTATGAACAATCAACATCTAACCTGCTGTAGATCACTTTTTAAACAACTTCAGAGTTTAATGTTGACCAGAATGATGAACTAACAGCTAGTCTGAGTGGCACCAAGACCAAATTGGAAATCTGCCATGTTAAAACTCCATTTTCAGAGCTATCACAGAAGTTGATGAGAACAACATTTTATAAATGTCTACATTTACACAGCATGGCAATCTACATAAAACGTCATGGTAGTTTTAAAATGACAACAGCAGCAGGTGGAGCACTTCCTGTGCACCCATGGTCATTGTCAGCACTAATATGATATAATTTCTCCTGGAATAGGTGTGTCCAATGTAAAGTTTCGACTGTGTAAATGCTTGTACAGGTAGTCCCCGATTTACGAGCGCTCTGATCTACGAGGTTCCGGACTTACGAGCTGGCGAATTTTTGGAAAAAACGCAAAAAATACTGAGTTTTCCTGTGTTTTTTCACCACAGTTCGTTAGCTAAACATGTGGACACACGTTTCCGATCATTTTTATGCACTCATAAGCAGTTTTTCGATGAAAAACGAGTGTTCGTAGTCGCGCTAGCAAAACCGTTCCAATTTACGAGCGAAATTCCGGACTTACGAGAAGCGTGGCGGCCGTTCCAAATTACGAGATTTCCGGTTTACGAGCGCCTCGTTGTAACGGAACTCGCTCGTAAATCGGGGACTACCTGTATTCTCAAAATATAAAACTTTGGAGACTATAGCTGTTTTAAAATGACAGTAATGTATTTTGGTTTCAAGTTTGCTTGTAATTTGTTTCCAATTAGTCTTTTCAAACCGAGTTGGTTTAGAGCACAATAGTTATTAATTGTACATAATCATTTAACTGAACCACACTTCAAAAAAATTACAACTATCCGTTAATGTAAGATCTGTAATCATGGACCAACATAATTTATAAATTACTCATCACACTAGCTATTTATGATACGTAAACCTGCTGAAACTGCAACTTAAATGAGTGATTCATTACTTCAAAAGGCATAAAAAGTCTAAAAAAAAGTAATATTTTACCATTAATATTACTGTGTTCCTTAAGCATCTATTCAGCAAAACTATGGACAGGATTGAATTTGTTTTCCGTGCACTTCTCAACATGAGGGTTTACCAGCAGTGTTTTCTTGTTTCAGTATGAAACTTATGTTATACATTTTGTCATGTCTTTGGGGAAATCAAAGATGTTAAAGACAGTAAATTATTTTTAATGCTCGCACAAAAATAATAGGCCATTTTCTAAATGACGTGCCATGCTGGTGCCTAGGATCATCAGGATGCCAGTTTTGCCTCCCTGTTGATCGGCTAATTTGAGAAGGAGCGCACCTGGTGTGTCTTATTGCACTGCAAAAGTACTGAGAAATGGCACTCCATCTACCAGGTTTGGTTATTTCCATGCAGAGTGGAAGTACTGACAATGTAAGCATTAACAGCCTATTAAAGTGGAGAAAGATGAAGTTATTGCGGCAAAGACAAAATCAAACAAATAAAAAGGAAACGGAAAGAAAAGTTGGTGCTTCTTGCTAAACGAGCAATCAAAACGGGATGAAACAAGAAAGAAGATGGGTTTTTACAATGGTTTGCATGAATCAGTGTTTGGTTTTTATAAGTCTTTGACTACGCAGGGTTTCAGATTAATATAGGCAGAAGTGTGACAGAAGTGGTCTGAATGGGCCGCTGTTAAGACCCCACCAGGGCTTGTTTCAAATGGTGCATGCCTGATGGTAAAAATGAAATGGCTGTGCAGATGTAAGGAGAAAAAAAAAACTAAAATATTTCAAAGAACGACAGAGGGTGCAGCTCAAGGTTCTGAGTATGTGGAAGTGGGGCCGTTTATCGTGTTCACCTGCCTTGTTTGCTGCTCTGGGACGTCTAACCGGCGACTGCTTCCTCTGGAGCTTATCTTTTCAACAGGTTTTGCATTGCTGCGGACAGCAAATCAGGACAGGCTCGGGGAAAGGAGTCGAGCACAGTTTGGGGTGGCGCCGCACCTCGGCACTAATTTCAGGGTTAGCAGAACGCCCAACAGGAGAACAGAATTGCCATGGCAACTGGTAACAGCTACAATCTGATAGGGGCCCCAAATAATCAGTCATCATGACACACAGCCGATTATAGCAGCTTTTTTCAACATGGGAAAAAAAAAAAAAATCAGTAACAGCCAGTTCTCTTTTCTTTCTTTCTTTTTTTTTT
>JBBPBX010006343.1:33404-55727 GCA_038048925.1 Garcialebias charrua
AGTAGTAGTAGTAGTAGTAGTAGTAGTAGTAGTAGTAGTAGTAGTAGTAGTAGTAGTAGTAGTAGTAGTAGTAGTAGTTTTTGTAGTAGTGGTAGTAGCAGTAGTAGTAGTTGTTGTAGTAGTGGTAGTAGTAGTAGTGGTAGTAGCAGTAGTAGTACTGTAGTTTTGTATTGCAACTAATAATATATCATAGAAAGCAAATAAATTTACACAAAGATAGACATTCAACTTGGAACCATTTTTTTTTTGTAATATCATTCATCATATAAAGATCCATTCATATATCTATCCATGTATTTTCTTTACCCACTTATCTTTTCAGAGTTATGGGGAGTTGTGTTTTTCTCCAGCAGTCACTGTGCCAGAGGAAGGGGACAACCTGGACAGGTCACAAGTCCATCACAGGTCCACACAGGCTGTGTTCACACTGCAGTCAAATATGACCAAAATCTCTATTTCTGTTTTTTTTTTTTCTTAAATGTGACCCTTATCAGAATTTTTAAAAGACAGACTGTATGTGACAAATTAGATTTTTAAAATTGGACCCATTTCTTTTTAATATCCATCTCCCTTGTTTTGCAAAGTGATTGTAGTCTGAATGCTCATACTGGATTACTTCACTGAGGTAAGGGGATGTGTATTGATTTAAGTAAGAATATTGATACCTTGAGCATGAATCTTGGAACTCTGAACATCTTCAGCGACAGAACAGAAATCCAGCTGTATTTATTTATTTTAATTTTCCATGTCTTGGATGACATAGAATCTTCACCTACATATGTTATCAAAGTTAGTGTTGGACCATATCAATTATATGATGGGATGAACGGAATTTAATTGAAACTGAATTGAATGGAATGGATTAATAGTTGAGTTTGTTTCTACCTTCAGTATGTTGCTCCTGCTCCAAAAATGCAATGCTTTGCCAGAGAAGCAATCGAGGCAAGATCAAATGTAAACACTGGACAAAACAAGTATGGCAGATGATTTAAAGAGCTTTGGTTGCACAGCAACTTCATAATTGGTACATTCGTGCTGACATGTGTATCATCCATTTTTCTCTTCTAGAAACACAGCATACTCAGTGTGATGTCATGTCTTCTTCTGCGCATGCGGGTTGCTTCAGAGCTGGAGACAATCCACACTGGAGTCTGATAGCAGTCCCATATAGCCTATGTTATAATATGAATGACCAAACACACACACATAAAAAGTGGACCTGAGCAACAACAACAAAAATATACTGTAATAAGAATTGAGCATTGTGACCTTAAAGGCAAACAAGGTAACTGATAACTCACCCACATCTTGGGAAAATTTAGGGTTAGCTGCACGGAGAGGACATGCAAACTCCAAATATCAAGGCCAGCAGGCAAATTTGTGAACTTCTCACTTAGAGGCAACAGCTTTAAATTGAATCACCATACCACATCAATTAGGTCAAATTGCATAAATAATTTTACAACTATTTAAATAAATATGGTGTTATTTATTGTCAGGATGCATTGATAAACAATGAATGAGTAAGTGATGGTAGAGATAAAAGAAAACAGACTATTTTTTTAATGTTCTAACACTATTCTGAAACTGGACACAATGCTTTATTAATTTTTTTGAAAAAGTTTAGTTAGCTCAAAAACATGCACTGTTCAAAATATGTTATTTAAAATAAAAAAAGTGCAGATTGTAACTGTTTTGAGAAATTGTACATTTCTAAGTTAAAATTTGATTTAATTGTCCAAGCGAAGAAGGGAAATTGGAAATACTTTTTGACCAGCCATTCTTCCATCTATGCTTGTTGTGGGCACAGTATCTAGAAAAATTAGTGAGGTACCGACTTTCACTTTAGTCTGTGACAGGTGTAATAACGGTGACTATCAAATATTGGGTTGCCACATCATAATCCAAAATGGCCACAACCATACATAAGTATGTATAGTGGTCACCCCGATCATTTGAGGAAACTGTGCTTTCTAGTTTTTACATTGTTTAAAAGTATATTTTCCTCACAATATTGAGGTGGCCTGTGGGGTGGTCAAAGATTAATCTATGGTGGCCATTGCCACCACTGGCCACCCCCTGGATCTGTCATTGCACCTAGTGGTGAATAAAATTGCTCCCTCCACTCGCCAAGATTCATCAACTTGTGCCTTGACATCCAAAACATTGATGTTGGATTACGTACTAGTTTCAGTTGTGTGTCTAATTTACTAAATTTTTAATTGAGAAACATGTTCCACAGTGCATCGCATCATTGCAACTGGACATATTAAATATTAAACTTGATGATCAATTTATCAAGATGACAATACATAAATAAATTTAAGACATTGGAAACACTTGTATAGAAAAGACTGCCGCATCATCCAGTCTGAGCACTCCATTAACTCCTTCTCTTGTCCTGTGTGTGAGTCTCTGTCTGTGTCACCTAAACTGGCAACCCCACTTGTCTGTCTTGATGCTCCATGCGGCGTTATGCCGCCTAGAGAAGGTGCTAGTTGCCTCTTTGAAGTATCACGTCAATCACAGGGTTTAACCCCACAGGTCAGCCCTTGATTATTTACACAAAGCTGGTGTAATTCTGTTCAAAAGCCTCACCTTTGCCATGATTACAAAGCCAGGCTTCAATCTAATGGAGTAATCTAAAAAAGCTAAGTCTGGTCCTCTGCACATTCAAAAACAAAACAAAAAAAAGTAGAAACGTTTCGTCTTTCGTCCGAAAGACTTCTTCAGTCTGAGGTGCTGTATTCAGCTCAGTCTTATAAATAGCACCCTCTCACAGTGGATCAAACAGTTTGCTGCTGACAGCCGAAACATCTGCTCACATGATCAAGGAGGACCATCAGCCTAACGATGGATCGTTAGCACCAGTGGCGGCTCCTGAAATGTCCACCGGGGGGGTTATTTCTAAAAATAAAAAAAAGTTTCAAGTTCAAGTTGTGTTAATTTATCAAATGCAGGTTAACACAAGGTCAACAGTACAATTAAATGCTCAGGATGAGAAGAACCAATTTGACTCACTAAAACAACAAAGAACAAACAAACAAAAAATACTAAAGCATGCAATAAATTTACAAAAATAAAGTACCAACAAATGAAAAAGTAATTATAATATTTACAAGGTCTACAGAGGACATTTAGGGCTTTTCAATTATGCTAAATATGAAAGGGTGGGTTTTGGCACCTTTCTCTTCCATATGAATAAGGCATATATATAATATATAATGCCCAATATATAATATTGGGCATGGACAATATTTATTTTTCCTGGTACCGTAGTCAAGAGGATAGGGAAATGGCTATTCAGCTTTCTAAATATTTAACATATAAAAACTATTTTATGGGAGTAACACATCTAGCACCATCACATTGAACACAGGAGCCCCACAAGGATGTGTGCTGAGCCCCCTTCTATTCACCCTGCTAACACACGACTGCACACCATCATACAGCTCCAACCACTTCATCAAGTTTGCGGACGACACAACAGTGGTGGGTCTCATCAGCAACAACGATGAGACGGACTACAGGAACGAGGTGAGCCGCCTGGCCTTGTGGTGCGGACACAACAATCTCACTCTCAACGTGGAGAAGACAAAGGAGATTGTTGTGGACTTCAGGAAGAAGGATGCCCAACATGCCCCTCTGACCATCAACAGCACCGCAGTGGAGAGAGTAGACAGCACCAAGTTCCTGGGAGTGCACGTCTCAAAGGACCTGTCCTGGAGCAGGAACACTGCAGCACTGGCAAAGAAGGCTCACCAGCGTCTCTACTTTCTCCGCAAGCTGAAAAGGGCTGGAGCTTCAACCCCCATCATGAGCACCTTCTACAGAGGTGCCATAGAAAGTGTCCTGACCAGCTGCATCACTGTGTGGTTTGGTGCATGTACTGCATCCTGCCGCAAGAGCCTCCAGCGCATTGTGAGAGCAGCTGAGAAGATAGTCGGCACCTCCTTCCCCTCACTGCAGGACTTACACAGCAAACGCCTCACTCGGAAAGCCCACCGCATGGCAGGTGATCCCACACACCCACTACACAGCCGCTTTAGACTGCTGCCATCAGGGAGGAGACTGAGGAGTCTCCAGGCTCGAACCAGCAGACTGAGAGACAGCTCTGTTCATCAGGCAGTCAGGATGCTAAACACTCTGCCTGCTCTGCCCCCCCTCCCATTTGAACTGCCTTAACACTAAAACTTTCTCACACATTACCACACAACACAAAGATTTTAACACTGGACTCTGTGTCATCAAACGGGTTATTCACTAAACTCTCGGTCATGTGCTCATACAGTTTGCACTACTTCTCATACTTGCACTAATGTTTGTATTACATCACTGCCTATAATCATAATACTGTTTACATTCTCTGTTTACATTTATTAATACTGTTTACTTTTATTACTACTGCTTACATGTAACTACTACTGTTTACATTTACACTACTCTAATATCTACACCACTGCTGATACATATACAGTGTGCTCTGAACGGTCTTATTTAGGGATGCCCAATGTGCCTTACTGCATATGCCACTTTTTGCCTCTATAACAACATCAACTACTACCTCATACATATACTGTGTACATTAACTCATACGCTGCTTTGCCACTTTGCAAATGTCAATGCTAGAAACCTTTAGTTTATTTTAGTTATACTTTTTATACTCTTTTTTTATACTAGTATGCAAAAACTCAGGACAGTATTATGTTCATTAAATGTTTAATGTTTTAGTTTTAGAGTTGGTGTAAATTTTCATACTCTTATACCACTATGCAAAAAACTCAGGACAGTGTTAGTTTTACTATTTTATGCTTATGTCAATTATTATATGTTTCAGTGTTTCAATGTTTAGATGTTTACTGTTGCACCGAGGGACTGAGAGAAACGCAATTTCGGTCCTGTGTATGTCCTGTACAGTACATATTGCAGATCTGACAATAAAGTTGACTTTGACTTTGACTTTGACTTTGATATGTGTTAATTTTATAGCAATAATTCAAATTCACATTGCACTTGTAAAGAAGTAGACATATTATATAGGGACTCTTAAGGTGTGCTTCTCACTTTACTCACAATACAGAACTACTATGATGAAAATCATTGTAACATACCTACACCATGCATTTAGCTTCTCTCACCTCTGTAGCTGTCCTCTGATGTTCACTAAGGCCCAGTGTGCGGCGTTTCTTGACCATCTGGGATACTGTGTTCACCACAAATAGTAGAGAGGGAGTCTCTGAACAGGACCACAAGAGAACAGTGTTCATCTTTAGTCACCAGGTAAAATAACAAGAAATGTGAAGTAGTTTAATCATAAGACATTAATAATAATAATAATAATAATAATAATGTCTATTCCTGTCATCTGCGTATACAAAATATCAGTAATATTTAACAGCAGAACATACACATTCATTTTACTTTACCTGATTTTTTGAATGTTGTCTGTGAACTGCTTCATGATTCTCTGAACAAAGACTGAGTCGATGGTCCGCTTCTGGAGTTGGCTGTAGAGAATGTCCATATGAGGCATGACCAGAAGGAACAGTAGAGTTATTCTGTAAACAAAGTAAGGCACATTAATGATGATGTCTTTAGCATTTTCCACATTGCTAGAGGTGCTTTGTACACATACAAGTATCTAATCTTATTTGAACTTTCTTAATACAACAGAAATAATAATATCCAGGTTATTTCAATGTCATCCCATCCCCAGTGATCTTTATAATATTAAAATAAAAATAATTATTTAATCACTCTTTCATAGCATGAAAAATTCACGTTACTGTTTCACAATACTATTTAATGCTTAACATTAATCCTTCTGCTGGTTGGTTACTTTAAGTTCATAGCTTCTCTGAAACAACAGCACAACTTACATATAACTGAACTGGAGGGGTGGAACGGAGCCGCAGTTTATTCATTATTCATTCAGATTTATTCATCATAAATTATGACACCATTAGAAACTGCTGCTTAAAAACAAAACGAGACAACAGTTAACAACAGACTCTGAGGAGTAAAAAAGCCATCAGAGTCCAATACAATAACCTGGAGGCTAGCGCTAGCATGCTAACTCCACAAACAAACAAAGAAAAGAACAAACTCACCAGTTCCCACTTGCAGTCAGCTGAAGTTTTTTTTTACAAACAGCGCCATCTACAAGTTTTGAGGCATATCAGTCAGAAATGGCAAATAGGCATTAGATAAAGGGCTTTCAATTATTTAAAACCTACCTGAGCCAGTCTGCTTGTCACTGCAGGGCTCATTTCCCAGACAAAAAAAAAGACCGGAAGTACATGATTGGTAGGTACAGCTCACGTTGGACATGTCCAGGGCGCTGAAATCTGCGCCCAGCATCTTCCCATTGTTTTGTAATGTTGTGGAATAACTGTGCATGCGCCATTTATAAAGAGAGTCTATGGATAAGATTCATGCGCCCCCAGGATCGGAAATACATCACCAATCAAAAAACGATTTTTGAAACAAACAATATAACTCATCATTACTCATAAAATATTTATCCTACACAACTAAAAACATATACCGTATGCATATATTTCGAAATATTTTTATTTTCTTATTTTTATTTTAAAAAAATTTAAGTCTTCAATGTAAAAAGGTGAATAACTCCAGAAGTTCCAGTGGGGCGGTGCCCTAGCACCCCCTATTGGCCGGCCGCCCCTGGTTAGCACCCTGATGGTTGTTTGCTCTTCACAGAGGGCTGAGTGATACTAGCAATAATAGCATTGTAAGAGGGGGACAGTTGAACTCGGAGGCCTCCACCTCTGTTTAATAATGGACGTTTCTTTTAACAAAGATAGCCTCCTTTATGCCTCTCTCAAACCATAATTTCTCTCTATCAAAGATGTGAACATCTTCATACCTGAAAGAGTGACCGCTGGCCTGGAGATAAGTGTAGACTGCAGAGTTCTGGCATGATGATGGTGATCTTCTGTGCTGGGCCATCCTTTTGGCCAGTGGCTGGAGTAATTGGAGTAAGTTTCACATCAACCCTTTCACATCAACCCTCGTCCTGTTTTGACCTGTGTCCAATAGGGGACACGAGACAATCTAATATTTTGACACATTTGATGATCAAATGCAGCACTGTGACACTCAAATCATGCACGCAAAAAGGATAATAAATATCATAATGTCCTTGTAACAGTGTGCAAACATGTGTTATGAATATTTAATAGCTACTTTTGTGCTTTTGATAGTGGTATAAGGTGACATGACACCATCAAAGATGTTTCAATATTTTTTTTTCCCACACTGAAAGCTTTTTATCTGCTTCGCTTGCTTGATAAACTGAGGGCATGTAAAAATGTATCTTGCCAAAAATGGAATTGAATAATAGATTGTTTTGTTGATCAGGTTGCTGTTTACTTACCCTTTTAAATCCCTATTCTGTCTCCTCCCAGCTGGTGGCCTTCAATAGACTTGTTATTTTTTCATGAAGCGAAGTGAGAACAATACCAAGTGCTACTATCACTCCATCTTAAATAATATAAACAAGAGAACAACAACAAAAAAAGAGGTAAAGTCTAAGTCATCTTTCCTGTTATTTCGTTTCAGCTTAGATGGCCCTTGTTCGCTGGAGCATGATGCATGCAATGAAAATACAAGAGTCCTCTTCTCGACATGGCCCTGTGTGCACCACCCCCATAAAAGTTGCAACTGGCAGCTCAGGTGGAAAAATGTTGCAGAGTAAAAGATGTATTCAATAAATAGAGAAGGACAGCATGGGGCCTGGGGAAAGTGTGCATGAGACGGAGGTTTGGAGAGCGGAATAATGGAAGAGAAGGTAGATGGGGCATGAGTGTACATTAAACAGCGGTGCTTGACGCCTGCGAGAAAAAGCATACCGCTGGGAATATAACTCTTAACTAGTATTGTCTCCTTTCAATTTAAAGAAGAACAAGGGTTGTCATCTATGTTCTTTCTATTTAAAGGTGACAATCCATATTCAATACTATAAAGTACAATATATAACTAATTATAAAATTTTAGCTTTGAATATACCTTTTGTTTAATCCAGTTCACAACCATAGTTAGAAGTTACAGTACTGCCTTTGCCTGCACTTGAGTTTTCATGACACGGACAACAAATCAAACGGTACAACTATAAATTTGATTAATGACCTTTTGCCAAACGTGGCCTAACACCAAGTACAACTGAGGGCCACCCTATGCTGTTGACTAACTACAGGTACTTCCGGTAAGATGGCGCCCATGTACATGGCTTCCAATCCACCTCTACTGACGGTGTTCGGATTTTTTGTGTTTTGTTTGTTTTTCATCTGGGACATAAGTGCGCTATTGGTGTATGATAGACAGCAGCTCCCGGATATGTGTTTTTCTGCCACTGATGTTGCTTATTTGGGCCAGTATGAGCGTACCTCTGGAACCCCCCCTTCCCCCGCTGCTGGGGGACATGCCTGTTGACCTCCGCTGCGCCCCTCACCTGCCTGCTGAGTCCAGCGCCTTGATTGAATTATTACCACAGAACTGTCTGTATTTTAATGACCCGCAACCATCATGTCGTGGTGGTGGTGGATTATTAACAATATTCAAATCAACTTTTGACTATAAACAACTGCCCATCCCCATTTCCTACTCCAGCTTTGAGCAGACTGTCTTTGAACTCGGCCATTCGCCTACGACTTTATGCACAGTCGTCTACCACCCACCTCTGTCTAAGGATTTCATCAATGAATTTTCTGATTTTTTTGGCTGAAATCACACCAAAATATGATCATGTAGTCATTATTGGTGATTTTAATTTGCATGTGTGCTTTAATGAGAAGCCCATGGTTAAGGACTTTTTAGATTTATTTGACTCGTTTAATCTAAATCAACATGTAAACGGTCCCACCCAAGAGCGCAGACATACAGAGGACCTCTTTTTAACTCGGGATGTGACTGTTACTAATCTTGAAATCGGTGACAATGTGTTTTCAGACCGCATGCCAGTCCGGTTTGAGTTCACCTTCTCCCATCTTACTTCTAAGCCATGCATTTCTGCACATTGCAGCCGGGCCATTAACCATTTCACTGTTGCACGTTTCACAGATGTTCACAACACTGAAATGAAAATTAAGCCCCCGGTGTTTCTCTCCACTACTGAGGAGCTGACATCCTAGTTCAACTCTGTCTTCTTAAAGGCTCTGGATTACAGGTGGTCCCCGACTTATGAGTGTATGGACTTACGAGGATCCGACTTTACGAGATTATCATAATTAATAAAAATATGACATAAAAAAAATATATATAGACATTTTTTTTGTGTTTAAATGTTCTTAATTTCATGTGTACAGCACTTTGTTGCAGCTGTGGTCGTTTTAAATGGCTTTATAAATAAAGTATAATTGTTATTTTTATGTTTTATTTCAATTTTTAGTGTACTCTGTACTGTATTAGCGATCGCTCCCAAATTCCCCCCGCCTGAAATATAACGAGCAGACCTAAGGCGATTGCTCCCACTGCCCTGCCGCCTGACAGGCAACGAGCGGACCTACCAATCCGACATGCCGGCAGCTGGTCGACATGCTGGAAGCTGCTGGCTTTTTAGGACCGTGCATGCGATCAGAGGTTGCCTCACACGGATAAATGAGCTGGAAACTCTCTGTGAACTTTGTGGATGTGTCTGTTGTGGAGCAACCGCCGCGATCCTCTGCGATCGCTCTTAAAAAGCGCCGTGCGACAACATTAGCTCATCGGCTAAGGCTAGGCTAAATGCTAAGTGGACCCCCACCAGACCGAACCGGCAGCCGGGAGCTCGCCTCGATGTCCGCCTAGCAGCCTAAGATGTTGGATGGACATTCAGCTAACGTGGAGAAGCAGCTTCAACAGCCTTTTTTGGATGGATGGACTCGTTAGCACGGCGCTAATGAGTGTAGGCCTAATGGCGGTGGCTAAAAACAGCTAACGCGGTAAGCTTGTTTTGGATGAACGAACACCGCGGAGAAACGGCTTTTGGTAAGTTTATTAAAGTAAACTCCTTTTATGGCTTCAAATGTATGGACTTAACAAGCTAACAGTCCTTCCTCTAAACAGTTTGGACCACGTTAGAGCAGTAGAATGTATGGAGCTCCGACGTGCTCGGACGTGCTCACAGACGAGACAAGGTTGATCAGCTCAAAGTAAGAAATTATATTTTTATTTATCTGTTTTGTATGTGCAGTACAGTATGCTGTTTCTGTGATGAAAATAACTTTTTAAAAGTACAGCTGCAGTGCACGGGTGTGCACCGCAGCGTTAAGGCCGAGATACAGTGAAGCAGACTCCGTATACGCGCGTATACGCGCGTATACGCGCGTATACGCGCGTATACGGAGCGGCTGCTTCACTTCAGCTGACTTCAGCTCAGACGTTCTCCTTGTTGTAATATGAGCTGCTGCACACGAAGGGGACAACTGAGCACGCTGATTGGTCACTTGCTGACACGCCTACTGAATTGATTGACAGCGCTCAGTCAGCTGAATGTGAAACCTAGTTGAAAGTGAAACCTTTAACATGAGCAGCTCGCTCAGACTTCTGCGGTGTTCTGATGCGCTGTTTCTACTATATATGTTATAAAAAGTTCTCTCAGAAATAAAAATAATAACAGGGAGCGCTTTTCCTGCAGCACACAGCCCACCAGGGGATATTAAAACATCGCGCACCAAGGTAGGACCTGAATTCATTCATTTCAATCATCGAGTGAACGGAGGAAGAAGCGGTTACTTGACTTTAGGCAAAAAAACAAAAGAAAAGGCCCGATCAGCGATAAAGAAGGGGAATTTATTTCATTTGTGTAACATACAAAACAGTCCGGCGCCGGGAAGTTTATGGTCAGACACCGCGTATCGCGCACGCGGATCGCGTATGCGTAGTAAAAAAATACCTTTGCGCGTACTTGCCCTGAGGGGCTACGCGGGGCTACGCTGCGTACGGGGCGTACGTACGCTGCGTATTGGCGTATCGTGAGGACGCTCAAGTGTATCTCGCCCTTCAGCGTCTTTTTTCCTATTTACGAGCGCTGTTCCGGTTTTACGAGATAGCACGTGCGTTGTCGGACTTACGAGTTTTTCATCTTACGAGATACTCGTTGTAACGGAACTCGCTTGTAAGTCAGGGACCACCTGTATGTTGCTCCTGTTAAATCTAGAAAATAAAAACTCAGAGCAGAACCTTGGCTGACTGATGTCACCATGGCCATTAGGAAGCAATGCAGGAGGGGCGAACCAGTGTTGTTTTCGTTAACGTGACGATGCCGAAAAATTTTCATCGACACCCCCTTTTTTCATGACAATAATGAGACGGTAACGAAATAAACATTGCTCTTTAATTACTAAAACATGACGAAATGTGTGTGAGTTTTCGTTGACAAGATGAGACTGAACGAAAATGTTAGTCGGTGGTCCGTCAATAATTTTTTATTATTGACGGACGGATTTCCGGATTTTGACCAAACGGTCCACCTCAACTTAACTTTGATTGATGGATAGCGATTACATCCAATCACATTGAGGCTCACATTGTTTTGACCAATTACTAACAGGAAGGTGGGTCTTAGGAAAACAAGCAAGTGTGTATGTGGCTTCAGTCAAAATAATGCCGGGACAAAATATAGTTTTAGAAACAAGTTACGCTCTGTCTCCTCCGTAACAGGAGGTGATTTCTCCTATTCAAAGTGTCCGGCGCCTCCTCTGACTGACAATGTGTCCTCCCTTTTGAGCAAATCATGGGTCAAATGAGCGGCCGGAAAAAGAGATAAGAAGAAGTGCGGGCAGCTAGTAGAGAGAGCGGGCAGCTAGCGGGTAGTCCGTTCATGTGTGTATGCATGTTCTTTTTGAGGCGTGAGCTGCAGCCTCAGTGATAGCAGCTCTTCCCTGTTCTAATTAAAACTCCATTTGGCTGGACTCCGTCTGCAGTGAGTCAATGTTCAGGTAGGTATGTGGGTCAAATGATTTCAGCAACTAATTTAAATTAGTGTCAAAACCACACACACACTGCTGAACACACAAACAACGTCCCCCTCCTTTCTTAATGTAGAGATTTTAAACAAAAACCCTACAAGCATTAAAATAAAAATCATTTAAATGAGATATATTTATTTGAGGCTGACAGTTTAATTAAGAAGGTTAATTTTCCCTCTGAGGAACATGAATAAATAAAGTCTGTGTGTTGGTTCTGGGAGATGACTCCAGCTCTTACTGTGAAAGTTATTTAGAATGCTGGGAGTCCTAAAACCAGCTCTGTGGAACTTCCTTTTAGATTGTGATATTGAGTATTCTAAATTTATTGCAGATGAATTGACTGAACTATGTCTGTTCAATGTGGCGTTGAGTATTTTTGATTTTATTTTTTTTGCTGCAGGGCAGTTCTCTGGGGCACATATTTTACATTAAGTTCAGATACATTGAAACCTCATGTAAGTCATTGTTACTTGAAGATGAATTGTTTAAAAACAGTTGTTTGCACTTTTCAGAGAGCATTTTTAATAAACGTTTGCAAAATGTTACGATTTTATTTTTTCAACAACACAAAAAAGTTTCAGGCTCAGGATTTTTTTTCACTTTAAGCCCTGAATTTAGAATGCACAATATTTCTGCTCATAATTATATTCTGTCTGAAAGTAAGCTGTTTGGTCATGCCCACTGCTACCCGACCGCGCTGATGTGCCGCGCACTCACCTTTGACTTCATTTCAAACTGGACCATGGCAGATGCTGCACGTTATACGAAGGGGCTCAAATTACTCAAATTAATTTTTAAAGACTAATATGTTTTCTTTTTATTTTAAAGACTAAAACTAGACTTAAAATTTTTAAGTTTTTGTCGACTAAAGCTGAACTAAAACCATTAAATATAGAAATGACTAAAACTGACTAAAACTAAGAAGTATTTTAGTCTAAAAGACTAAGACTAAAACTAAAATCAAAATGGCTGTCAAAAACAACACTGATCCCAATACTTATCTGATATCATTGCCTCAAACTCTCACAATCCACGATTTCTGTTCTCCACCCTAAACTTTGTTCTCCACCTCACTGAATCATCACCTCTGGAAGTCAAGTCAAGTCAAGTCATCTTTGGTAAATGGTAAATGGTAAATGGTAAATGGAGCTTATTTATATAGCGCTTTCCAGCCCCCTGTGAGAAGCCCCAAAGCACTTTACAATACCAGCCATCCACCCATTCATTCAGACATTCATACACCGGTAGTGGTAGCCTGCCTTGCAAGGCGCCATCCAGACCTACCGGGAGCAACTCAGGGCTATGAGTGCACACCTATTTCTCCAGCTCCCCGGGCGCTTTCGGGCTGCTCACTGCACCACCTGGTAGGTGGTTGGGTTAAATGCAGAGACGAATTTCGTCTGTGTATGGGAAACATACGCAGATGACAGGAATAGACATTATTATTATTGGGGGCTGCCATTGCATGTAAATGCATGGAAGCCACCTATTGTTATTGTGCTCGAACGTGTGTCTACATTGTCGTTCACCGTTAATGCGGCCCAAACCACAATGTCTACCCCCACAAAAGTTATATCAAAACGACGGGCTCGGCCCCCTGATGTGTGCTATTACTTTTATTGGCATTTCGACTTACCATGGCAACGTACTTTGCGAACAAAGACGTAATGAATCTCCAAATCCAGGAACTAGTTGGTTACTGCCCACTTATTATTCTACACCAGAAAGAGTTATCTTTTTCAACTTTAATACGGACCGAACCACAACGTGAACCCCCACAAAAGTTATATCAAAACGACCGGCCCGACTCAGAGATGTGTGCTATTACTTTTATAAGTAACTAACAAAGTTGCCATATTTCCCCATTGAAAATGAATGGGAGAACACTCCTCACACAAACTGCTGCTGTCAAGTCACATGATTTAGAATCTGATGAAAATATACTCACTGTTGGTACTGTTTGAAACTCATAGAAAGTATTTATCAGATGTATCTCTAGAACTGATTAAAATTTGGAGCCATTTTGATTCAAGATGTCCGGCAACAGCCTGGCAGCCCCCGTCAAAGTTTCTCCGGAACTTTCTAGTTATTATTATTATTAAGTGTCTTGCCCAGGGACACAATGACACATGGTGGGCGGATGCGGGATTCGAACCTCCAACCTTCCGATCAGGGGTCGACTGCCATTACCACTACACCATGGCCGCCCTTTATCTTTATTTCTAGAGCACAGTTAAAACAGATAAACTGTTATCAAGGTGCTTCACAAACAACATCAAAGATATTTTTAAAATTACATAAACCGTAACACACATTAATGGTAAAGCTATGAAATTAACATCAGTAGAATTATAATAAAAATGTATAAGAACAGCATTAAAATGAAAACACAGGATAAAATATATACCGTATTTTCCGGTGTATAGGTCGCACCTTTTTATGGTTTTTTTCAAGGTATGCAACCTATACACCGGTGCAACCTATTTATGGATTTTTCCACATATTTTTAGACCAATTTTTGGCTCAGTTATGACCGTTTTTCATTTTGGCAGAAAATGGTGCAGTACCACTTTTGTCCACTAGGGGGGCACTTTCAGAGAGTCCACCGACCGTTTCCAGCTCATGTGTCTGAAAATAGCTCCTCTGCTTGGATTGACTCTGTCCTCCTGGTCTGGAGATAACTTATTTTAGCTCTGTGTTTGTTAGCTGTTTGTTTGCAAGATAAGTCAAGAACCACTGCGGATTTTACTGAAATTACAGAATGTAATCACTGTATACCATACCATACCATACCATTTTATTTATAAATCACTTTCAACAGGAACAAGTCCACACCAAAGTGCTGAACAAACAAACACGTAACAGGCAACACAGACAATGAAGTACAACATGAAAAACAAAAACGTTGCAGATCATAAGTAAAACGATCAAATATAAATCAGCTGGCATTGTATGTATGGACATTTACAAGTGAGTAGCTTTATTAGATGTTTGAGATTAAAAAAAACAACAATCTTTAATTAGCGTTAGCTTCAGTTAGCTTCTGTTTATAACGTTATAAATAGCTCAGAAACCACTCGGTGGATATTTCTGAAACTTACAGAATGTAATCACTGTATGGACATTTACAAGTGAGTAGCTTTATTAGATGTTTGAGATAAAAAAATATCTTTTATTAGCGTTAGCTTTGGTTAGCTTATGTTTATAACGTTATAAATAGCTCTGAAACCACTCAGTGGATATTTTTTCTGCTTACAGAGTGTAATTATATGGGGTTTAATGTACAAACTGTTGGCTTAGATTAAACAGTTGAGATCAAATTTGATTTTTTATTCGTGTTTTGTTAGCATTCGTTTTGTTTCCGTGTATATTTTAGCAAATAGCTAATAAACCACTCGGCGAATAAACCACTAACCCCTGTGCTATAATGTCATCTATAATTTTTAGCAAACAAATAATTGTTTTTACTGTGTTAATCTTCTTTAAACCCTTGCTGTGTGCTCCTGTGGCAGACATTTGCAGCAGAGCTAAACACTCGGTCCATATTGCCAGGTTGTCTCAGCGGTGAAGCGTCACGTCACGGTGGATGACGCGTTACGTCGGCAGTGACGTAGGTGCAACCTGTACACCGGTGCAACTTATTTCTGGATTTTTTTCCAATTTATTGATAATAATTGGACAAAGCGACCTATACACCGGTGCGACCTATACACCGGAAAATACATACACTAAGTCAGCTCACACAGTATGAAACGCCAGAGAGAAAATATGGGTTTTTAGCAGGGATTTGAATATGTGAAGGGAGGTGGCCTGCCTAATGTTGGGGGGCAGGTTGTTCCAACGTTTGGGGCCGATGACTGAAAACGCCCAATCTCCTCTGAGCTTTGGTCGTGTTTTTGGAACCGCCAAAAGCAGCTTGGCTCAACTCCTCACCTTTCTTCAGGACTTGCTGGAGAAAGGTTGTTCCTTTTCAACAATTAAGGTGTTCCTATCAGCAATTTCGGCCAGTCACGAAGGCTTGGGGAGCAGGACGCCTGGCGCGCACCCGCTCATAATAAGATTTATGAAGGGCGTGCTGAGAAAGAGACCCCCCAGCAGGATCTTGACCCCTGGATGGGATCTTAGTCTGGTCTTGGGGGCTCTCTGTGATCCCCCATTCGAACCACTGAGCGACATTAAGATAGATTTATTATCTTATAAGACCGCTCTTCTCCTGGCTCTTTGCTCGGCGAAACGTGTGGGTGACCTCCATGCCTTGTCCGTACACCCAATGTGTACCAGGTTCGCCCCTGATGGGTCAAAGGTCACCCTAAGGCCTAATCCCGCATATATCCCCAAGGTCTTGACTCTAAACCACAGAAGTCTGGACTTTGATCTCTCTTCTTTTCCACCTGCTCCTGTCCTCACTCAGGAACAGGAAAGGCTGAAGGCTCTCTGCCCCGTGAGAGCTTTAAGCACTTACATGCAGAGAACAGCCGAATGGAGAAGAACAAATCAACTGTTTGTGTGCTTTGCAGCACCAGCTACCGGAAAGGCCCTATCAAAGCAGCGCCTCTCACACTGGGTGACTGAGGCCATAAAAAGGGCGTACAGTAGCAAAGGTCAACAGGTGCCCTCTGGAGTGCGCTCACTCTACTCGGGGCTTGGCCACCTCGTGGTCACTGTTCAAGGGTGTACCAGTTGCAGACATTTGTGCTGCGAACTGGAGCTCAATAAACACTTTTGCAAAGCATTACAGTTTGGATGTTACTGCGTGTGATGTCACTCAGGCTGTCCTTTCTAACACACAGTAGAAAGTAGCCTTGAGATGCCTGCTGATCAAGGGCAGACGTTCACACTAGCATGCATTTTACTGAGCATTTCAAGGGCGTGAATGAATTACGTTCCCATAGCATATGTTGCACCGAGAGACATGACTGAAAGGGAACTGAAAGTTATGCACCATAACTCATGTTCCCTGAAGGAAGGGAACGAGGTGCAACATACTGGGCCCTTTTCAATGCTGAAAGCTTGGTGAAGTGCATCTTGGAGAATGATGAATGGGCGTCAGCGGCTTAAGTACCCAGAGGGCGGGGCCTCTGGCGCGACGCTGACGCCCCTGCCGTAAAGGCGTGAATGTATTCCTTCAGGTAATCGTGCAGAGGCGCAATTCCCATAGCATATGTTGCACCTCGTTCCCTTCCATCAAGGAACATGAGTTATGCTGCATAACTTTCAGGTTCTGCAGGGGTTCATCCTGGGCCCACTCCTATTCTCCTTATACCTGCTGCCACTTGGTGCTATTTTCCGGAAACACAACATTTCCACTTCTATGCCGATGACTGTCAAGTTTACTTCCCCCTAGACACAATAGTACATGCTCTATTCAACTCTGTTCGACTGCTTGGCTGACATCAGGGTCTGGATGGCTTTAAATTTCTTAAGTTTCAATGAAAAGATGTCTGAAGCCATGTTGTTCCCTCCCAAAGACACGATCACGAACCATTGCATCGACCTTTCTGCTCTAGCCCTGTCTGAAAAACAAAAAGTCACAAATCTGGGAGTGATAATGGATCCTTCCATGAAACGCAACAGTCATGTAAACATGATTGTTAAATCCTGTTTTTTCCAGCATAGGTGACTGTCTAAGCTGAAGCCCATATTATCCAATAATAACCTGGAGACAGTAATAAATGCATTCATTACATCTAGGCTGGATTACTGCAACTCACTCCTGTTTGGTATCAGTCAGACCACCATTGCACGATTACAACTGGTCCAGAACGCAGCAGCCCGATTTTTAACCAGTACACAGGCAAAAGAGAACACATTACACCAGTCTTGGCCTCCCTGCACTGGCTACGGTTCATCTTCAAATCCATCCATCCATCCATCCATCCATCTTCTTCCGCTTATCCGGGGTCGGGTCGCGGGGGTAGCAGCCTAAGTAGGGAGGCCCAGACTTCCCTCTCCCCAGCCACTTGGAGCAGCTCCTCCGGGGGAATCCCAAGGCGTTCCCAGGCCAGCCGAGAAACATAGTCCCTCCAGCGCGTCCTGGGTCTTCCTCTGGGTCTCCTCCCGGTGGGACATGCCCGGAACACCTCACCAGGGAGGCGTCCAGGAGGCATCCTAACCAGATGCCCGAGCCACCTCAACTGGCTCCTCTCGATGTGGAGAAGCAGCGGCTCTACTCCGAGTCCCTCCCGGATGACTGAGCTTCTCACCCTATCTCTAAGGGAGAGTCCAGCCACCCTGCGGAGAAAACTCATTTCAGCCGCTTGTATCCGAGATCTTGTTCTTTCGGTCACAACCCAAAGCTCATGACCATAGATGAGGGTGGGAACGTAGATCGATCGGTAAATTGAGAGCTTTGCCTTTCGACTCAGCTCTCTCTTCACCACGACAGACCGGTACAGCGCCCGCTTCACTGCGGACGCTGCACCTATCCGCCTATCGATCTCACGCTCCAGTTTTCCCTCATTCGTGAACAAGATCCCGAGATACTTAAACTCCTCCACTTGGGGCAGGACCTCCTCCCCGACCCGGAGAGGGCATGCTACCCTTTTCCGGCTCAAGACCATGGCCTCGGATTTGGAGGAACTGATCCTCATCCCGGCCGCATCACACTCGGCTGCAAACCGCTCCAGTGAAAGTTGTAAATCACGAACTGATGAAGCCAGTAGGACCACATCATCTGCAAAAAACAGAGAAGCGATTCTAAGGCCACCAAAACGGATCCTCTCAACACCTTGGCTGCGCCTAGAAATTCTGTCCATAAAAGTTATGAACAGAATCGGTGACAAAGGGCAACCTTGGCGGAGTCCAACTCTCACCGGAAACGAGCCTGACTTACTGCCGGCAATGCGGACCAAGCTCTGACACCGGTCGTACAGGGACCTAACAGCCCTTATCAAAGGGCCTGGTACCCCATACTCCCGGAGTACCCCCCACAGAACCCCCCGAGGGACGCGGTCGAATGCCTTCTCCAAGTCCACAAAGCACATGTAAACTGGTTGGGCAAACTCCCACGCACCCTCCAGGACCCTGCTGAGGGTGTAGAGCTGGTCCAGTGTTCCACGACCAGGACGAAAACCACACTGCTCCTCCTGAATCCGAGGTTCGACTATCCGACGGACCCTCCTCTCCAGAACCCCTGAATAGACCTTACCAGGGAGGCTTAAGAGTGTGATCCCCCTATAGTTGGAACACACCCTACGGTCCCCCTTTTTGAATAGGGGAACCACCACCCCAGTCTGCCAATCCAAGGGAACTGCCCCCGATGTCCACGCGATATTGCAGAGTCGCGTAAGCCAACACAACCCTACAACATCCAGAGCCCTAAGGAACTCCGGGCGAATCTCATCCACCCCCGGAGCCTTGCCACCGCGGAGCTTTTTAACCACCTCGGCGACCTCAGCACCAGAGATCGGAGAACCCGACCCAAAGTCCCCAGGCTCTGCTTCCTCAGTGGAAGACGTGCCAGTAGGATTGAGGAGGTCTTCGAAGTATTCCGCCCACCGACTCACAACATCCCGAGTTGAGGTCAGTAGCACGCCACCTCCACCATAAATGGTGTTGGTCTCGTACCTCTTTCCCCCCCTGAGACGCCGGATGGTGGACCAGAATCGCCTCGAAGCCGTACGGAAGTCATTCTCCATGGCCTCTCCGAACTCCTCCCACGCCCGAGTTTTTGCCTCAGCAACCACCCGAGCCGCATGCCGCTTGGACTGCCGGTACCTATCAGCTGCTTCCGGGGTCCCACAAGCCAAAAAGGCCCAATAGGACTCCTTCTTCAGCCTGACAGCATCCCTCACTGCCGGTGTCCACCACCGGGTTCGAGGGTTGCCACCACGACAGGCACCAACAACCTTGCGGCCACAGCTCCGATAAGCTGCCTCGACAATAGAGGCGCGGAACACGGCCCACTCGGACTCCATGTCCCCCGCCTCCCTCGGAACGTGTTCAAAGCTCTCCCGGAGGTGGGAGTTAAAGCTCCGTCTTACGGGAGACTCTGCCAGACGTTCCCAGCAGACCCTCACAATACGTTTGGGTCTGCCAGGTCTGACCGGCATCCTCCCCCACCATCGGAGCCAACTCACCACCAGGTAGTGGTCAGTTGACAGCTCCGCCCCTCTCCTCACCCGAGTGTCCAAGACATGCGGCCGCAGATCAGATGAGACGACAACAAAGTCGATCATCGAACTGCGACCTAGGGTGTCCTGGTGCCAAGAGCACATATGGACACCCTTATGCTTAAACATGGTGTTCGTTATGGACAATCCATGACGAGCACAGAAGTCCAATAACAGAACACCACTCTGGTTCAGATCAGGGGGGCCGTTCCTCCCAACCACACCCCTCCAGGTCTCACTGTCATTGCCCACGTGAGCGTTGAAGTCCCCCAGTAGAACAAGGGAGTCCCCAGGAGGCGCACTCTCCAATACCCCCTCCAAGGACTCCAAAAAGGGTGGGTAGTCTGAGCTGCCGTTTGGTGCATAGGCACAAACAACAGTCAGAGCCCGTCCCCCCACACGTAGGCGAAGGGAGGCTACCCTCTCGTTCACCGGGGTGAACCCCAACGTACAGGCACCAAGATGGGGGGCAACCAGTATGCCCACTCCTGCTCGGCGCCTCTCACCAGGGGCAACTCCAGAGTGGAAGAGTGTCCAACCCCTCTCAAGGAAACTGGTTCCAGAGCCAGAGCCATGCGTTGAGGTGAGTCCGACTATTTCTAGTCGGAACCTCTCAACCTCACACACTAGCTCAGGCTCCTTCCCCACCAGAGAGGTGACATTCCATGTCCCAATGGCCAGCTTCTGTAGCCGAGGATCAGACCGCCAGGGTCCCCGCCCTCGGCCACCACCCATCTCACATTGCACCCGACCCCTTTGGCCCCTCCCACAGGTGGTGAGCCCATGGGAAGGGGGACCCACGTCTCCTCTTCGGGCTGTGCCCGGCCGGGCTCCATGGGTAAAAGCCCGGCCACCAGGCGCTCGCCAGCGTGCCCCACCTCCGGGCCTGGCTCCAGAGTGGGGCCCCGGTGACCCGCGTCCGGGCGAGGGAAAACTTAGTCCATTAATTGTACTCATCATAGGGGTTTTTGGGCTGCACTTTGTCTGATCCCTCACCTAGGACCTGTCTGCCTTGGGTGACCCTTCTAGGGGCATGAAGCCCCTGACAGCATAGCTCCTAGGATCATTGGGACACTCAAACCCCTCCACCACGGTAAGGTGGCAGCCCAGGGAGGGCTACGAATACGGTTCAAAATTCTCCTGTATGTCGACAAATCGCTGAACAGTCTCGCCCCCCCATCTCTCTGATTTGATACACCCGTATATCCCACCACGTGCTCTGAGGTCAGCGGACCAGTTACTTTTAACAGTTCCAGGAACTCGTCTTAAAAACAGAGGTGACAGGGCCTTCTCTGTAGCAGGCCCAAGACTCTGGAAAAGGTTACCTCTGCTCGTCAGACAGGCCCCCTCCCTCTTGGTTTTCAAATCCCGTTTAAAGACCCACTACTATTCTGTTGCTTTCAACACCAGTTGATCTGTGTTTGGTCATTATATTTATTATCTGCAATGTTTTTATGTCTATTTTTTGTACTTCATTGTATATGTTGCCCATATGTTGCCTGTTGTTTGTTTGTTTGTTCAGCACTTTGGTTGGCCTTGTCACTGTTTTAAGTGCTCTATAAATAAAATGGTATGGTATGGTTTGGTAAGGCTCAAGAAAATAACTGTGCTTATGTTCAGATTTGGGATCATCATCCCAGTCCCTAAGAGCTCTATATTGACTGGTCTAAATGACTATCAGCCAGTGGCCCTCACCCCGATAGTAGCTAAATCAGGGGTCTGCAACCTGCGGCTCTGGAGCCACATGTGGCTCTTTTGTCCCTTTGTTGCGGCTCTTTCAAGTTTTGACCAAACCTGAATTGGTTGTTCTATCAAACAACAAAAAATGACTAGTTTTAGCAGTTTTTATGTCATTTCATTTGCTAATATGTGGATATTGGAACAAGTACAAGGAGTAAAGCTTTAACTTTATGCTTTATTTCTATACGCAATTCATTTTTCCACAATTAAAAAAAACACCTAGGTTTGTATAGTTCATAGTTTTTATTAATTAACAAACCCTCTCTTTAAAATAATATTTTCTTTACACTTGTCTTAAATTGTAAAAATAGATATTATTAGTTATTTTATCTTTATAATGTCACCCCTAGTGGCCACAAAAGCCCCTTCCAACAAACCTAAAGTGGCCCATGGACCACCAGTTAAGAACCACAGTTGTAGCATGTTGCGGCTCTGAACACTTTTAATTAAGTGAACGAAGGCGTAAAATGGCTCTTTTGATTGTAAAGGTTGCAGACCCCTGAGCT
>JBBPBX010006343.1:56222-68815 GCA_038048925.1 Garcialebias charrua
CAAAGAGAACAACCTTCACATCAATGTGAGGAAAACAGAGGAGATGATTGTGAACTTCAGAAGGAACAAACACACATAACCCACTGAACATAAGAGGATATGTGGTGGAAGTGGTCTCCAGCTACAAGTATTTGGGTGTACACCTGAATGACAACCTCAGCTGGGGCATCAATAAGAAAGCTCATCAAAGACTACTTCCTCAGGTGGCTTGAGCTGGTCTGGGAAGACTCAGTCCTCACCTCCTTCCACAGGTCTGCAGTGGAGAACATCCTGTGCTCCAGCATCAACATGTGGCATGGTGGCTGCCCAGCTGCAAAAAAAAAGCTTTGCAGAGAGTGGTGAAAACTGCTCAGACGTCTGTTAGAGTCTGCCTCCCCACATTACAGACATCTACACCTCCAGATGCAGGAAGAGAGCCACCTGCATCATGAAGGACTCCACTCACCCAGCACACACACTTTTTGCCCCACTACCCTCAGGCAGGATGTTGAAGAGCGTTAAGTGTAAGACCACTAGACTGAGGAACCCTTCTACCCTGAAGCTGTTAAACTCATGAATATATAACCAGGATGATCAATTGGAAAAATCACATCATGTTGCTGCTGATCTGTTTCATGTTTCTGCTGATCTGTTTCATATTGCTGTGTTCATGTGTGCTAATCTGCTCACACAGACTCATGTTTGTGCTGCTGTTTGGCGTATTGTTTTTATATTGGGGGCTGCCATTGCATGTAAATGCATGGAAGCCACCTATTGTTATTGTGCTCGAACGTGTGTCTACATTGTCGTTCACCGTTAATGCGGCCCAAACCACAATGTCTACCCCCACAAAAGTTATATCAAAACGACGGGCTCGGCCCCCTGATGTGTGCTATTACTTTTATTGGCATTTCGACTTACCATGGCAACGTACTTTGCGAACAAAGACGTAATGAATCTCCAAATCCAGGAACTAGTTGGTTACTGCCCACTTATTATTCTACACCAGAAAGAGTTATCTTTTTCAACTTTAATACGGACCGAACCACAACGTGAACCCCCACAAAAGTTATATCAAAACGACCGGCCCGACTCAGAGATGTGTGCTATTACTTTTATAAGTAACTAACAAAGTTGCCATATTTCCCCATTGAAAATGAATGGGAGAACACTCCTCACACAAACTGCTGCTGTCAAGTTACATGATTTAGAATCTGATGAAAATATACTCACTGTTGGTACTGTTTGAAACTCATAGAAAGTATTTATCAGATGTATCTCTAGAACTGATTAAAATTTGGAGCCATTTTGATTCAAGATGTCCGGCAACAGCCTGGCAGCCCCCGTCAAAGTTTCTCCGGAACTTTCTAGTTGTATTTTTCTTATTTTATTATTTTTCTTTGTTCATATCTTAGGTCTTATTACTGTTTTTCTTTTACATAGATTTTAATACTTTTGTTGGATGTTGCTGGAACCTGAAAGTTATGCACCATAACTCATGTTCCCTGAAGGAAGGGAACGAGGTGCAACATTTGCTATGGGAATTGCGCCCCCTGCGCGATTACCTGAAGGAATACATTCACGCCTTTATGGCTAGGGCGTCAGCGTTGCGTCAGAGGCCCCGCCCTCTGGGTATTTAAGCCGCTGACGCCCATCCATCTTTCTCCAAAATGCACTTCACCGAGCTTTCAGCATTGAAAAGGGCCAGATATGTTGCACCTCGTTCCCTTCCTTCAGGGAACATGAGTTATGGTGCATAACTTTCAGTTCCCTTTCAGTCATGTTCTCTCTGTGCAACATATGCTATGGGAACGTAATTCATTCACGCCCTTGAAATGCTCAGTACAATGCATGCTAGTGTGAATGACTGCCCTTGACCAGCAGGCATCTCAAGGCTACTTTCTACTGTATGTTAGAAAGGACAGCCTGAGTGACATCTCACGCAGTAACATCCAAACTTTAATGCTTTGCAAAAGTGTTTATTGAGCTCCAGTTCGCCACAGCACCAATGTCTGCAACTGGTACACCCTTGAACAGTGACCACGAAGTGGACAAGCCATGAGTACAGTGAGCGTGCACTCCAGAGGGCACCTGTTGACCTTTGCTACTGTACACCCTTTTAATGGACTCAGTCACCCAATGTGAGAGGCGTTGTTTTGATAGGGCCTTTCCGGTAGCAGGTGCTGCAAAGCACACAAACAGTTGATTTGTTTTTCTCCATTCGGCTGTTCTCTGCATGTAAGTGCGTAAAGCTCTCACAGGGCAGAGAGCCTTCAGCCTTTCCTGTTCCTGAGTGAGGACAGGAGCAGGTGGAAAAGAAGAGAGATCAAAGTCCAGACTCCTATGGTTTAAAGTCAAGACCTTGGGGATGTATGTGGGATTAGGCCTTAGGGTGACCTTTAACCCATCACGGGCGAATCTGGTACACATTGGATGTACAGACAATGCATGGAGGTCACCCACGCGTTTCGCCGAGCAAAGGGCCAAGAGTAGAGCGGTTTTATAAGATCTATCTTAATCTCGCTCAGTGGCTCGAATGGAGGATCACAGAGAGCCCCCAAGACCAGGCTAAGATCCCAACCAGGGGTCAGGATCCTGCTGGGTGGTTTCATTCTTAGCACGCCCTTCATAAATCTTATTATGATTGGATACGCGCCAGGTGTCCTGTGTCCCCAGCCTTCGTGACAGGCTGAAATTGCTGATAGGAAAACTTTAATCGTTGAGAAAGAACAACCTTTTTCCAGTAAGTCCTGAAGGAAAGTCAGGAGCTGAGCCAGGTCGCATGAGTAAGAAATAATATTTCTTTCTGTGCACCAAGCTTCAAAAATACGCAATTTCTGTGCGTAGAGAGACTGTGTTGACATAGCACGGGCATTTTGAATGGTTTTTACCATATTTTCCGGCAGGCCTGATGCCACCAGCTTGTTCTTTTTTGCCACCAAGCTGAAATTTTTAACAGCTCCCAACCTAAGTGGCGAGATTACTCCTTCTGGTGACATAGTTTGTCCCTGAAGAAGAGCAGTGGGTGTATCCAGTTCCCCTCCAACGGCCCTGGATGCTGTGATCCCCTGGGGGTCAACCAAGTTAGGGAGAAAGCCTTTTTGCCGATGTGCTGCCACGCTGCTCTGATCAAGAGTGATCGAGGGCATATGCAACCTGTCTTCCTTATTAGACAGAAATGGAACAGAACGTCTGTTGTTTCTCTTCTTGTTTGGGGTCATGGGACTGAGAAGCTACGAGTTTTGTAAACGAGCAGATCTCCTGACCCCAATCCGTTTCCTGGATGGGTCTAGTTTACTGGTCCTCGGCCTTAACAGAGCGTTGGAGCCAGACAAACCGCCCGGGGTCTGTGTTTCACCCGTTGGGGGGATATTGTTTAAGAGCAGAGCTGAACCAGCACAGTGAGAAAGGTCACGTGCTGCCGGATCACTGCTTGGACATTGCGTGTCGCCCATTAATGATAAGGGGACAGCTGCAACGTGAGAACGTGGAGATGATTCTTTGTGCTTGGCAGACTTTAAATTGTTTGGTGACAGAGAGCCCAGTTCCCTTCGAATAACAGGAAGAGGAATCTGATTCAGCCCTGATTTGTTTACACACACAGCAGTTTGATCACAATTGCCTTTGTGAACGTGTGAAGCTTGTGGTTGCCTGTGGGCTTCTGCCGTGGCCCCCCGTCGTTAGATTCTGTCGGCGCGCATCCCTGAGGCGCGGACATGTCACGTGTTTGCTTGGTTAGTGTATTGTCCGCCCCGTCGTTCACAATGGAGCGGGGGCTGGAGCACGTGACCCCCCTCACCTGTCTCCGTGAGGGGTGGGGGGCCTGCTTGCAGACGCCTCTGTGCCTGTCCGCTACAGACGGAGCAGAGGCACCCTGCTGGGGCTCATTGATTAGACTAACACCCCGTGAGCCGTGAGGGAGGGGGGGGAGACGGCCCCCTCCCTTTATGATGGCTGGCAGGCCAGAAGGACCCGTTCTGCTGAAGTTATTTGTGTTTGTTGTTGTTTGTTTTTTTTAGAGTCAATAAAACAGAGAGGGGCTGTTTTTTTAGCTTTATTCGTGCTTATGTGTAACGACATATATGACTTTATGTCACTCACAGCAGGAAAAACATGATTTGTGCATGCAACAGAGTTACCAGCTTTTTGTACCGTGCTACAAATAAAGTCTGGACATGAAGAGATCATTTCCCGTACCGCGTGGGCGGGTGACCGTGTAAAGTTAAGACGTGAACCTGGTTCATCAGGCACGCTTTTGTCTGGTGTCCCGGTTCGCCAAAGAGGCCCTGTGTCTGACTGCCTGGCGGGGGACAAACCTGTTTTTGCTCCATGCGTGTTCGGTCCGAGGTGGGCCCGGCGGTTGATTCTGCCAGTGCTCGTCCTCGTACGCCGGCCGCTTTTGCGGTGGGGCACGCATTGCTGAGCTGTGTCGAGGCTGCGCAGGTCTGCCCCCAGCAGACTCCCTGGGGGGGGGGGTTCTCCTGGGAATGCCCACCCGGAGAGCTTCAGCCTGTTTGCGCCTCTGGTCCAGCTTGGTCTGAATTCGATCCAGAGCTTTCCCAAACAATCCCGTCGGTTCTATCGAGTGGTGGAGAAAAGGCACCTTTTGTCCCTCGGGGAGATCAGTTAAAGTCATCCACAGATGGCGTATCGCGATGACCACTTCTGCCATGCCTCTGCCTTGAGCAACAGCGGCTGTTCCCATCATGCGGAGCACAAAGTCTGTTGCCCTGCGGGCCTCATCCAACAAGTCAGCGGCAGCTTGCTTGTCTGTCGTTACCTGGAGCTGTTGCAGTTTTTCAGCCAGGTAAGCCTGCATCAACGCGGACGCGTTCATCGCGCGCGCCGCGAGTCCCTGAGCTCTGTAGCATTTCTCGAGCAGAGAAGCTGAAGCTTGACAAGCTTTGCTGGGAAGAGTTGGTTTTGTCCCGGATGACTTGGGAGCCAGGTGAGATGCCAGTGTGTCCTCAATTTGAGGCACGTTGGCTATTCCCACCTCATCCATCCCGTCCACGTCGAGAAACTGCGAGAGTGGTAACAGCATGGGAGCCCGGGGCTGAGCCCAGGTGCGAGTCAGTTCTGTGAGGAAGTCCGGGAACACTGGCATCCTTTGCCTCGTGGCGGCTTACTGCTTTGAGTAAAAATAGTTTCCTGCCAGCCTCGTGACCTGTTGACGAGGCAGAGGCTCTGGCAATGGGATCTGTAGCGCGTCCACTGCTCTGTGACACAGGTCGAACAGAGCAGGGATGGAAAAGTCAGTTTCCGGGAGCATAGGTACCGGGGTTTGGGAGAGGTCTTCTCCTTGTTCCTCGTATTCGATGTCTGCGTCCTCCGCGAAGAATTCGCCTGAGGCTGAAATCGAGATCTCGTCCTCGTTCATCATGCCTCGAGTATCGAACTCGACTGTTAAGTCCACCATAGGAGCAAGCACGTCAGGGCTGTCACCCCATTCGACGCATGTGCTGTCGTGCAAAGCCATGTTCTCGAGCTCCGGCGTTGGAGTGAGGGGCTCGGTGGTGTCTGGATCCGCTGGCGCTGCTGGGGCGCCCATGGCCTTGGCGACAAAGTCAGCCCGGTGCATCCTCACCGACTCCAGCATCTGGCTGCAGTGTGGGCATGAGTAGGGCACATCCAGCACCATATTTGCATGTAACATCCCCAAGCAGACGGGACAGGCCTTGTGGGTCTCCGTCGCTGCGAGAGAGAAGCCGCATCCGCTAGGACAGGCGCACGAGATTGGGCTCGCTGTCCTGCTGGTTTTCCTTGGAAGTCTTGCCTTTCGCTTTCCTTTCTCCGGAGGCATGTCCGAGATAAGGCGAGCGAGTCCTTCCAGAATCCTTTTTCTTTTATTTTTAAACGTCTCCTCCGTCGTGTCGCTTTCGCTGGCTAACCCGCTACGAGTTAGCAGGGGTAGCAGTTGTTCGCGCAGTTAGCGCCGTCGAGCGAAGAAGTCTGCGGAGAGAGGAGAGAAAATACTTCGGGGTTAAGAGAAAATGTGCCGGACTAGCTTTCACTAGCCCAGCAGTATGCAGGAATAATTCTCCGTACGCTCTGTGTAGGGAGCACCTCTGGTTGAGCGATGAAGCAACAGAGAAGTCCCGCGAAGAGAGGTAGTTCAGGTTCAAGCGAGGTGAAGGGCAAAAAAGATGGATGGGCGTCAGCGGCTTAAATACCCAGAGGGCGGGGCCTCTGATGCAACGCTGACGCCCTAGCCGTAAAGGCGTGAATGTATTCCTTCAGGTAATTGCGCGGGGGCGCAATTCCCATAGCATATGTTGCACCGAGAGAACATGACTGAAAGGGAACCTGTGTATACAATTTTGTTCCACCACATGTGCCACATGTGTTGTGTATGACAAATAAAGAACCTTGAATCCTTGAATCCTTGAACCTTCTCTCCCTAACCCTAATCAGACAAGGGCCACTCTCATTCTCTCTGGGAAAACCCCAAAACCAATGCATGCAGCTAGAAACTGATGAGTATCTCAACACCTGACCAACACATTTCCCCTGGGCTGTTCCATAAGAGAGTCCATCCCTCTACTAGAGATGTATTTCAGAACACAAAATGTGCATGAAGGCGACCGTATCTAGTTTTTTATCGGTCAACCTCACACACGAGCTCTGACTTCATTTCCAACAACAGTTTAGTGTTTCATGTTCCAAGAGCCAGTTGTGATGCAGAGAAACAGCTCTCCTCAGCCCCTGGTCCTGCTTTCCAATAACTCTCCTCACATGTAATCCAGGTTACTATCTTTTGTAGGTGGTGGGTCCATGTCAATTCACTGTTTTGCAGCTCTTTTTGGCTAAGCCCAACTGAGCTCAGCTAAACCTTGGAAACTGAGGCTTGACCACCAGGACCTTAATGACAGCCCCCTTCCCAGGCCTGGCTCTAAAAGTGTGTCTCAGTTTCTTTATTCTGACTGAGACATTTCTAGTGTTTTGCTTTTTTCAGGTTTTTATTGAGACGCTGACAGGATCTTATGTCCTGACACAGCCCTATGAATCATAGTGATTCTTAAACTTCTTCATAATTTTGAGATTGTTATTTTATTTATTTAAAATGCTAAACTAATAACTGCATTGCAAATAATACAGAATACACCAATTTGCACCATTAAAAAAAAACGTCCCTCTGCTCCTAAGTTAGATGCATGCTTTTTTTTTGGTGTGAAAGAAATGACATGTAAGTTATGCTGTTTTTCAAGAACAACTTTAGGATTTTTGCATTACCTGTTAGTTTAACCAATCAACGTTTATTTTCAGCTTGCAGCTTTTTGTGCCCTCCACTTTTTTCTGTTTAATCATTTGATTTAGAAATTTCCCAAAGTTTTTTACATAGGGGACTTGGAAACATGTACACTGTTAACATATTCAGAATAAATTTTTTAAGTTTTAAAGTAAATTATATATCTGGTGCCACCCATCATACATAAGCAAACGTGCATGCCTCCACGTTTTAGAGTCAGGCTTGATTACAGAGGATATCTGAGTATTGCTGAAAGATTTTCAGTAATATATCAAGTTGATCTGTACCTGACAAAATAAAGTACAGAGAGGTGTCATTGTAATGGTGATAATGGGGCAATGATGGAGCTTTAAGTATAACCTGGTCCCCTAATTGTCAGCTCAGCACTCTTCTGACCTTCTGATGGTGTTTGTAAACCACATATGAGGTAACATATAGCATGTGTAATTCACATTAAGCCCAAGTTTGAGCTTAAACATGGAGGTGAGTATAAATTAAAAAAGCTGTTTCTCTTCTTCAAACTAGTATACCTTGCAATAGCTCTTGTAGATGGACACAAATGTTCCAATCCTCTTCCTTTTGCGCTACAAAAAGCATGAGAGTCAGCATACTGCAGTGCTGAAATCTCACAATGTTGTGGTGAACTATCTTTGTTTTGCAGAAACACATTCATTATACCGCCTCCTGTCTATTTTAGACAAGGCATCAATTTGAAGACATGAGGTACCACAGTGTGAAAAATGCCACATTTATACTGTCAGAGGAGCCTACGTTTCTCCTTCCACCGCCTAGATAAAAGGAATGGCCTCTCCATGCACCTCTGCCATCTTTTTATTCCCCACGGAGATATCTGAGTGCGAGATGATTCTCCCTCCAGGCTGCGTACATGCAGAACAAAACCAAATTGCTCCAGATGCATACATACTTTGGACTATTTTCAAGTTTTTGCAAACCAAATAAAATGGCACAAGAATGTAAAACGCGCTACACGTTAATAATTCAACACGTGAATGTTTTGTGTTAGCGGCGAATTCCTCAGAAGGAAGGAAGTGGCGTTGCAGTGGAGGCTGTTTGTGTTGTTTTCCCGTTACATAGAAAAAAAGAAAAAAACAGATGACTCAACTTTTGACCTTTTTCCTGCTTGATCTCTAACCACACTTTTTTTTCTTCTTGTTTTTGAACATACATTCAAAATGGGGTTATTGACTCATTAGCGCTGGACGATTTTGTTTCAGATCTTATACATTGTGTAGAATTAAAGCATTTCAGCTTTGCTGGTACTAAATTATGCCAATACCTCTGCACATAATAGTTGTGGTCATTAAAGCCTGAAGACAATAGCCTAATAGGATCAACAATGAGGCGACAATGATTTTAGCCATGCAGCCTCTGCTTAATTTACACTGCTTTATCTCTCATATCATCAAAAGACTATCATCAACTAAAAGTTAACAGCATAAACCCTGAGCTCCACTATCTCCTGAATATAACACACCATCATTTGCTGGGTTTTTTTCTTGCCCCTGTGACTGATTATCATTACCTTTTCTTGCAAATACCATGCTCATTACGTTAGTGTACAGCCAAAACATTAGTAGAAGAAGCCTATCTCTCTCTCTCCCGTGAAGGGAGAGGAGAGAAGAAGAGCTATGAAGGCAGATTTTCCCCTAGCCTCAGCAGCCAGCGCTGGCACGCTTGGCTATTAACCACAATGAACATGGGCTTTGTTATTAACATCTGTTCATCAGGGATCGGGCCCAGGCCTAATCACCCCTCACACCTTCTGTTTCTGCACAAGAAGAGAGGCAATCAAGGGCATCATTTGGCAGCTGGCTGGAACTACTAATGCTTTTCTCCTGCCCCTCCCCTTTCCCTTCATCGCCTTTTCTCTCTTCGCTGCTGTAATTTTTTCCTCTCTCTTTTCTCCTCTTATCTTAAAAAAAAATAAAAATTCTTGCCGCCCTCTTTTAGGATTATGTTATTTTAGAAAAAACACACACAATGGAGGTGAAGAATAAACCTCTGATAATGTTGATCTAGTGATGGACCAAACAAACTGTCCAGCGCCATGGGAGGTTCACGTAAAATCAACCTCGTCCCAGCCTCGCTGTCTGGCCCCTCCTCACCATATCGCAGGCAGATGTTTGCAGGTTCATGTCAGAACACCCCCCCCCCCAATACATGTATACACAAAAAGACAGGGTGAGTAAGAAAAGACAGACAAAGGGAGAAAGATGTGAGAACCAACGTGAGCAGGATGTAGCTGGATTGATAGATCACCCAACTATCCAATAAAGCTTAATAATGAAAATAAATCCACAAGTTCTTTAATAAATACCGTATTTTCCGGAATATAGGTCGCAGTTTTTTGCCTAATTTGCATGCCCTGCGACCTATAGAGAGGTGAGACCTGTTTATGGATTTTTTTCCTATATTTTTAGACCAATTTTTGCCTCAGATATGACCGTTTTTCATTTTGGTAAAAAATGGTGCAGTACACTTCCAGAGAGTCCACCGACCGTTTCCAGCTCATGTGTCCGAAAAAAGCCTCCTCTGCTCAGACTGACTCTGTCGCTGCCCAGCCTCCTGCTCTGGAGGTAAGAACTACGAAACCACAGGACTGATTTTTACCAAATTTACAGAACGTAATTACTTGGTGGTCATTTACAAACTGTTAGCTGCAGGAGATGTTTAGAGTTATAAAAAAATCAATCTTTTAGCATGTTGTTATAGCGGTAGCTACCTAAACAGATACAGGTGGTCCCCGACTTACGAGCGAGTTCCGTTCCTACGAGTCGCTCGTAAGACGAAAATCCGTATGTCGGAACACGAAACACGTGTCACTCTTAAAACCGGATTTTCTGTCGTAAGTCAGAAAATGTATGCTAGCGCTACTACGAACACTCGTTTTTCAACACAAACGTACATACTAGTTCATAAACATGCTCAGAAACTTGTTTACAAACTGTTAGCTAACACACTTTCATCTAAAAACACATACCAGTGCTGTATTTTCTGTATGTTCTGTTCAACTTTACTGTTCGTTAGTCAGCTCGTAAGTCCGTAACCTCGTATGTCGATGCACTCGTAAGTCAGAAACCACCTATTTAGATAAATAACTCATGATCCATAGGACATATTTTTTTCAAACTTACAGAATGTAATTAATTGGTGGTCATTTACAAACTGTTAGCTGCAGGAGATGTTTAGAGCTAAAAAAAAAAATCGATATTCTAGCATGTTGTTTGTTGTTAGCGGTAGCTACCTAAACAGATACTATTTAGATAAAAAACTCATGATCCACAGGACAGTTTTTTACCAAAATTACAGAACGTAATTACTTGGTGGTCATTTACAAACTGTTAGCTGCAGGAGATGTTTAGAGCAAAAAAAAAGATATTTTAACATGTTGTTTGTTGTTAGCGGTAGCTACCTAAACATATGGTGTAGTGGCAGGGGAACTGGACTTGGGACCCGGAGGACCCAGGTTCAAACCCCAGTCACGGCATAACTTGTGGTGTGTTTGAGCAGCACATCTCATCCCAACTGCTCCCCGGCACGCTTTCTATAGCTGCCCGCTGCCACCTGGTGGTGATTGGGTTAAATGCAGAGTCAAATTTCGTCTTGTATGGAAACATACACAGATGACAAAAATATGACATTATTATTATTATTATTATTATTATTATTATATACTATTTAGATAAATAACTCATGATCCACAGGACAGATTTTTACCAAAATTACAGAACGTAATTACTTGGTGGTCATTTACAAACTTTTAGCTGCAGGAGATGTTTAGAGCAATTTTTTTTTTTTTTTGATATTTTAACATGTTGTTTGTTGTTAGCGGTAGCTACCTAAACAGATACGATTTAGATAAATAACTCATGATCCACAGGACAGATTTTTACCAAAATTCCCGAACGTAATTACTTGGTGGTCATTTACAATCTGTGACCTTTATGAGACATTTGAGCTAAAATTCGATATATTTACAATTTATTTTCGCAGCGCACGCGACGGATTTGGAAGAAGTCCAAGCGAAACAATTTAAATCCAGCTGATTTGAACACTTTGTGCATTTATTAAGGAACGGTTAAGCTCAGGACCTTTGTGCTATAATGTCAGCTAAGAAATATATTTTTTAAAGCGTTTATTTATCTAAATTTTAAAGAAATAAAGCCGCCCCACCCGCGCTCGTGCACATGGCGAAACTACTTTTTTTTAATCCAGCTGATTTGAACATTTCGTGAATTTATTAAGGAAAAGTTCAGCTAAGACACATCTTTGCTATAATTTTTAGCAAACAAATAATTGTTTTTACCATGTTAATTTTGTAGAGTCCTTCCGTGCTCACTCGCTTCTGTGGCCACCATTTTCAGCAGGGCAAATGAGGCGCTGACGCCTCGCGTAGCGGTGACACATAATAGATGCAACCTAAATAAAGGTGCAATCTGTCTATGGAGTTTTCCAATTTATTCCCAATAATTGGACAAAGCGACCTATAGAAAGGTGCGATCTATCAGGCGGAAATTATGGTAAGCTCATTGAAGTAAATAATTGTGACTATATTGTATTCATACAAGTGAAGAAGCTGTGCACTTTTGATTTATTTATTATTTTCTTGAACATTTTCTTTTCCTTGTGTTTGTTTGTCGCAGAGCTGCTGAGACCATATGATATGTATTTTTCCGCAATGACTCGTGCCAGAGATTGCAGGATCTGTTGCCATCGGATTAATCCCTTTGTCAGCTCTGGCCTCTTGAACACATTGTGTCTCCTTCTGTTGCCCACAGGAAGGAAGGACTGGGGCATCTGTGTTTGGGTTTGCTATGCCTAAATCAGTACTCCTTGTCCTACCGCACCAAGTATACACACAAATTCTTTCTCTCTTCCTGTCTGTTTCTAAGAACAACATGTCCCGTTTCAGAGCAGCTTCACTGCTTAAAGCCTGTTTTATGTCTGAATGCGGCTCGGTGATGGCTGTCACACGCTGGAAAAGTTCTCTGGGGCTGAGAGGATGTTTTCTGAGATGATGCACTCAGTCAAAAATGTCACCGTAACTTAGTGTTTTACTGTGTACAACCATTTTGATTAATAAAATGTATAGACAAATAATAAAAGAAAACTACAGACGAGTAACAAAAACAGATAATATTAAACCTAAACTAAACAAGACAAACAGAGCCACTCAAAATGCATTTGGCATTGAATCAATTCAAGTTTGATTTAATATTTTGGCTCGCCATGTGTTATTGTGTTGTCTTTGTGTTTGTGTGTCTGTAGCTTTGGCAAAATATCTCATAACCCAATGAATTGCAAAGAAATTTGCAGAAGTTTTCCAAGGAAAATAAAACATACT
>JBBPBX010006344.1:0-27166 GCA_038048925.1 Garcialebias charrua
TTATTTTATTCATGAGTCTAACAGCCTCAGGGTAGAAGCTGTTCCTCAGTCTAGTGGTTCTACATTTGATGCTCCTCAACCTCCGTCCTGAGGGGAGTGGGGCAAAGAGTGAGTGTGCTGGGTGAGTGAGGTCTTTCATGATGCAGGTGGCTCTTTTCCTGCATCTGGAGGTGTAAATGTCTGTGATGGTGGGGAGACTGACTCCAACAGACTTCTGTGCAGCCTTCACCACTCTCTGTAGAGCTTTCCTCTCTGCAACCGTGCAGCCTCCATGCCACACATTGATGCTGTATCATCAGCAAAGCAGTGAAAAGGAATGTTGTGTTTTCTAAAAAATGGACCCCAAAGGCGACATGTACAAATTAAAAAGCAGTGGACCTAAAATAGACCCTTGAGTGTCTGTGTCTTGTAATATCCTGTCTGTAGTATAACTGTAGTAACCTGCAGTCCTTTAGTATCCCTGTAGTAGCCTGTAGTATCCTGTCTGTAGTAACCCTGCAGTGTCTTGCAGTGTCTTGCTGTGTCCTGTAGAACCCCGTAGTATCTTGTAGTGTCCTGTAATACCCTGCAGTGCCCTGTAGTATCCTGTCTATAGTATTCCTGTAGTATCCTGCTGTGTCTTGTAGTATCCGGTCTGTGTCTTGTATCCTGTCTGTAGTATAACTGTAACCCGCAGTCCTTTAGTATCCCTGTAGTAGCCTGTAGTATCCTGTCTGTAGTAACCCTGTAGTAACTTGTAGTGTCCTGTAATACCCTGCACTGTCCTGTAGTTTCCCATCTGTAATATCTCTGTATTACCCTGTAGTATCCTGCTGTGTCCTGTAGTATCCCGTCTCTAATATCCCTTTAGTAACCTGTAGTGTCCTGTACTACCCAGCAGTGTCTTGTAGTATCCGGTCTGTAGTACAGTATCCTTGTAGTACCCTGCACTGTCCTGTATTATCCTGTCTGTAGTATCCCTGTTGTCTTGTAGCATCTTGTAGTACCTTTTAGTACCTTGCTGTGTCCTGTAGTATCCTGTACTACACTGTAGGATCCTGTACAACCTTGTAGGATCCAGTCTGTAGTATCCTGTAGTACCAAGTCACTGTACAGGACAGATCCTGCAGTATTTGGTCCCCTGTCTCCATCTTGTCCTGTAGATGTCTCCAGCTCTCGTCCGTCTTTTCTTTCTGTTGCATTCTTTCTCTCTGAAACTCCTTTGTGGACCCGGGGCCCCCCGGTCCTCCATTGTACCCGTCTCCATGACGACCGCAGCTCTGGCATGAATCCGCCTCGACAGCCGTTGATATGCAGATTTAGACCAAGAGGCAAATACCTGCCGAGGTTCTGCTCTGGACCCCGGGTCAGAACCAGAACTGAAGCTTTTAAAGGGGATTTGTTTCCATCAGTTTATTTAAAAACAGAACCTGCTGCTGTTAATCCAGGATTTATTCTGATGGTTCTGATGGTTCTGGGAGCAGCAGCAGATCTGAACATACGTTTTTCTGTTGGCCTGAAGGTTCATCTGGAGTTTAGCTGCTGAGGAGGTGCAGACTCAGTTTGGATCTTTGGTCCCAGCTTTCTAAAATAAAAACACCTTCAATCCGTTAGTCAGGGAGTGACAGATACCGGTAGGTGTGTGGTTACCATGGTGATCACAAAGAGCTTTTTCCTGTTGCATCTTTCCTGACCTCAGACTGTTCGGGTATGTTGGAGTTTTTTTTTTAATCCCGGTCTTCAGACTCTCGTGGAGCAGTTTGGGGTTTTCCTGGTTCTAACAGGAGTTTGGTTTCTGACCCGATCCGTCTCTGGTGGTCTCGGTTCCTCAGGGTGAAGCTGTTCGAGGGAACGGACATGGTGGCGGACTCTGAAGTGGTCGTCGACACAACGATGAGAGGAGGAAGACTCGGGGTCTTCTGCTTCTCCCAGGAGAACATCATCTGGTCCAACCTGCGGTACCGATGCAACGGTACGACGGCGCCAGACGGTTCTGCTGCGCAAACATTCATCAAAACTGAAAATTAAAGTTTTTTTTTCCAGACACGGTGCCCGACGACTTCAAGATTCATCGGAAACAAGTCGTGATGCACATCCAGGTCTGAGACGACAAACGGAACCAGAACCCTGAAGTCTGTCGGAGCTCCTGTGAAGCTTTAGTGTGTGTGTGTGTGTGTGCGTGCGTGCGTGCATGCGTGCGTGTGTGTGTGTGTGTGTGCTCAGAGAATCAGAAAACATGATTTCAACTCAGATCCTTTGGTTCCGTTCACTTCGGACCTCCAACAAGTCATATTTTTGCAGCTCCGGTCATTTCGTACCCGGACTTTCTGGGTACGTAAAGCAGGGGTCTGCCTCGGCCTGTGTCGTACCCTCAGCCTCATCGTAGAGCTCATCCAGCTCACTTTGGAAATGCAGACCAGCAGATTTGGACCTGGTTAGAACCAGAACTTTGTTGTTCTGGATAATCCCAGACAGAAGAAGTTCAAAGATTGGATTGAATCCGACGTAAAGCTGCTAAAAGAAAGATTCGCCTGACGTGATCCGGACTCCTCACCTGGGACCGGTTTACGCACCGAGTCAGAACATGAACTCATGTACGGATCGGGTCACGTGTCCCTCCATGTCATCACTTCCTGTTTATCTTGTTACAATTACAGCAAATCAAACTCGGACACCTGCAGTGCATGCTGGGATACATTCACACGGTTTGGTGGAGGTCCGAACCCGAGCGGCGCCGGTCTGCTGGGCTCTCACAGGTTTTACTTCAGTCTTTAAATGGTTCTGAGAGGCTTTGGAGGAAAACGACCCAAACAGAACCTGCAGCTTTATTTCAAAAACAGAAAAAAGTATTTAAAGTTTTATAAACAGATTTTATTTTCTGAGAGTTAGAATCTGGTCTTCCAACATGTCTGCAGAGCAGCTGCAGCCGAGGTCGGCTCTGAGCCAAACACGGATATTTAGCTCCAAACAGCCGAAACTCAAGAGGTTCTGTCCAACAGAACTTTACTGTACCGTGCTGTCCGGCTCCAGAAACCAAACTTTGTGTTCTTGTGGTCAGAACATCATCAGACGTTCAGGAGCACAAACAAACAAACAAACAAATAAATAAATAAATAAATCGGTCTTGTGTGAGATGTTTACTCACTTTTCAGATTCTGGTGGAAATGGTTTGAAAAACTGTTTCAGAACCGAACTCCCAGAACAAGTTCTGTTTTTCAGAGAAATATTTAAAAACAACAGTTTGTATTAAAATGATCTGAGCTTCATCTGACGATCACAGCAAGAGTTCGTTTTTATAGTTACACTTTATTTACAGTTCTTATTTTTTATTCTGTCATGTTTTTGGATCAGAAACTAATAAAAACAGGCTGGAATCAAACAAAACGCTCCATTCCTGCCTCAAGATCAAATTTATCGGATGTATTTTAAAATGTTTATCTGAAATAAAATAAAAGATTTTATGATATTGGTATCATTTCTCTTAAAACCCAAAATAATCTGAAACACAAATTCAGTTCTCTCCTTTTACAAAAAGACAAAATCTAAACAACAAACAAACAACAATAATGTTCAGCTTTTTAACCTGCAGTGGTTCAGATTAATTCCTGCAGTGGTTCAGATTAATTCCTGCAGCGGTTCAGATTAATTCCTGCAGCGGTTCAGATTAATTCCTGCAGCGGTTTAGATTAATTTCTGCAGTGGTTCAGATTAATTCCTGCAGCAGTTCAGATTAATTCCTGCAGCGGTTCAGATTAATTCCTGCAGCGGTTTAGATTAATTTCTGCAGTGGTTCAGATTAATTCCTGCAGCAGTTCAGATTAATTTCTGTGTAGAGGTTTACATTAAATCCTGCAGTGGTTCAGTTTGTCATTCTCCAGTAGTTCAAAGTAAATCCTAATGGTTCAGATTAAATCCTGCAGCTGTTCAGATTAATTCTTGCGGCGGTTCAGATTAATTCTTGCGGCGGTTCAGATTAATTCATGCAGCAGTTCAGAATAAATCCTGCAAATGTTCAGCGCATCATCTTGTAGTGGTTCAGATTAAATCCTCTAATGGTTCAGATCAAATCCTGCAGCAGTTCAGATTCATTCCTGCAGCGGTTCAAATTAAATCCTGAAGTGCTTCAGTCTAAATGTTGTAGTGGTTCAGATTAAATGGAATGTACTTAGCACATTTCTATCATCAAGATACTCAAAACTCACAACACAATCTGTGCCTCATTTACCTCATACACACATACAGCACTCTACTAGATCTGTACAACCACTAATCTGAATCTGAGAGACTAGTCAGAGCTTTAGATCACATTCATACACCGATGGGACACACATCAGAGGCATTGAGGGGTTCAGTGTCTTGCCAAGGGATACTTCAACATGTTGGTGGAATCGAACCCATAACTCTCCCGTTGGAGGACAACTGCTCTAACCACTCAGCCACAGCTGCCGATTAATTCCTGCAGAGGTTCAGGTGAGGTTTGGTTTATTTGTCATATCTCATATGCAAAACCAACACAAGGTCAACAATGCAAGGAAATGCTCAGGACGAGAAGAACCGCCTCGACTCGCCAAAAGAAACAAATACCAAAGCATACAACAAAAATACAAAAACAAGGCACAAAGTGAAAAAGAAATACATGTACAGCAGCATGGTCCTATTAGCAGAGTGGTTCTGTTGGCAGGGAGCCGCAGAATAAATCCCAAAGTGGTTTAGATTAAATCCTGAAGTGCTTCAATCTAAATCCTGCAGTGGCTCAGTTTAATTCCTGCAGGGTTTGAACTAAATCCTGCAGCAGGTTCAGAAAAGTTTCTGCTTCATCAGGCTGGAGGACATAAACTTACCTTTAACTCTGCTGGACTTTGATTCTGAGCTGCGTCCTTCCTGGAGTGGGGCCTTGGGGGGGTCGTGACCCTTGGGCCGGGGAGGCCGGGACGAGTGCAATATTGGAGGGGACATGTCAACAGTGCACCACATCCCGGACCTGCCCGACCCCGGGAGGCTCTGGACCGCTGACCCTGGAACAGTTCAGAGGACTTTAAACCACAGACTAAAAGAAACAGAACTTAATCTAACATCAGCTAAGGTAACTTCAGCTGAAAACCAGATTTAACTGAACCCACTCAAACCTGAACTTTAAAGGGACATTTAAAAGATTTTAAAATGGGATTCTGTGAAAGGTTACAGAGTAAATATCTTACCTGTTGTGACTTTGAACGAGTCAGTTTAGAAAAATAAACTTTATTTCTGACTGAACTGATGAGATCATGACTAGGGGTGCGAATCTCTCAGTGTCTGGAGAATCGATTCGATTCCGATTTTGATGCACCGATTCAATTAAAAATCGATTTTCGATTCTGAAACGATTTTCGATTCTGAAACAAATTTTCACTTGAAATCATGAAAAGATTAAACAATAATGTAAACAAATAAAACATTTATTTAAAACAATAATGTATGCTTGTAGCAAACATTAATAATGTCAAATAATACAGTATAAATACAGCAGCCTGAATTGTGAGCAGATGGGTATATGAATAGAATGCAGCAGCTTTAATCGGGTCCCGGAGGTCACTGGTGCCTATATCCAGCAGTCACTGTGCGAGAGGCAGGGGACACCCTGGACATGTCTCCAGTCCATCACAAATAATTCAAAATACAAACGTAAACAAAGATTTCAGCCTACTGTATTGCATGAACATTTAACTCAAAATAAAATAGACTTCAAAATCATAATGCATTCAGTGTTGCCAGATAAGAGTCCAGGTTTTCCAGCCCAAAAATCTGTTAAAAGACCGCCCAAAACCCGCCCAATCAGAAAGTGTCATGTGACACATCACAACATCCTCCTGATGGTGCGCAATAATCCAAGCAGGAAAAAAAAAAGTTAAATTAGGTCCTCTGGATGGGTTAGAAATGATAGAAATGTTTCCTCTTTTATCCAACAGACTTTTTATTTTTTATTTTTTACTTCTGTATTTACAAAAAATATATAAATAAAAAAATATATACACATAAGGTCTGAAACTGACAGAATAGAGGGTGAAATTTTTGTAGGTAAAATTTGTTTTAACATGGCAGCGCTCAACTTTGATCTTAACCTCATTCCGACTAGCCTTTAGCTCGTCAGTACCTGTAAAGTTACAAAGACTGGCTAAAACAGCTGAAGCTTGTTCGTTTGAATCAAGAAACAGCCAAACTGCGTTCAGCTACAGAAATAGCCAATGTTGAAGCAGTTTTCATGTGCTGGAATGTGTTTATGCTCAGATTTGTTGAGGAGAGTCTGCAGATAAACTTTGTTTATGCCGGGTGCAGACCCACATTTCAGAATTACTGATCAAAACGTCAGGAAAACCACTGGAATAAACTCTTTCAGACGGCACCATCTGAGCGATCAGGATAAACATTTTTATGTTGTGGTTCACAGTTTGGAACAAGGACCTCAAAATTCTTATCTTTACAAAACCCGAGTTTGTGTAAAGCCTCATCTGCAACAGGTAAGATATTAACTGTTTATATCTAAGACAGAACCTCATTGAAATCTTGAATTCCTTAATCAGGTTTTTTATGTTGTCTTCCACTGAAAGTTTCACTGACTGTAGACACTTTAATGACACACACAAATTTTTTTTCACTCAGAATAGTGAAAAAAGTTTTTGACAGAAAACCGATAAATAAATCTGATTTTTGTCGTCATGTTCAACTTAAAGCCAGATTTAATAAAGAAACTCATACAATTTAATTATTAAATGTAAACAAGTTGATTCTCAGTGGAAATTAATCAAACATATTGAGTTGAACAGTAATCAAACTGTATATTAATTAAATAATTTGTTTCATTATTTAGTTTTATTTTTCACACATTCAGACAAACTGTTTTAGTTTCTATTAAAGTGGAAACATTTTTATTTTAATGTTTGGACTATTTAATTAAAATAAATGCAGGTTTCTTTTTTTATTTAGTTGAACTTTCTGTAGACATTTCCTCTGACTTTATATGTTTTTTCTAATCAACCTTTGCTTCCGCAGGATTTTTGAGTGTTTATATAAATTTAAACTTGTTAATTTTTTACATTTAATTTAAAACCTGATGAGCTTAATGAAATAAAATAAAAGCTTTTTTCCCCTTAAAAACACATTACAGTACTGTATACTGTATGGCGTCATTCTAAGACCGTGGTTAAACGTTTATAAAATCAAAGTGTTGATTTTTTTTACTAAACATCAGATCTAAAAATAAATAAATAAATAAAAGAAATAGTCTCCTGAATTATTGTTTCAGCCACGAGATGATATTAGATTCCAGCAAATGTTTGATTCTTAAACACCTAATCTATTGTATTGATGTTTGGGGGAATGCGTGTAAAACAATCACAAAACCTATTTTTGTATTACAGAAAAGAGCTGTAAGAATTATCACTAGAAAGCATTACCGTCATCCATCAAGTACATTATTCTATCACCTAAAGTTATTGAAGTTCCATGATTTGGTAGACTATAATATTTTATCAGTTATGTATAGAGCTCAAAATAATGCATTACCTTTAAATATCCAAATGCACTTTGTTAAAAGACAAAGTTGTTATAATCTTAAGGGGACAGAGATGTTTGTAAAACCACAATTCAGAACTAGTTTGAAGGGACGTTCTACCTCAATCCAGGGAATTAGATTATGGAATGGCTTGGAGAATGTAGTTAAAAATGCCAAGTCAATGTTTACATTTAAGAAAATGATCAAAACAAATGTGTTAAAAAATATATATATGAAATAGCGTAATTTGTACTGTTGGTTGAAGATTATTATTGTTTAATCTGATTGTTGGAAAAAGTTGGTTGAAGATTATTATTGTTTACATGGTTGATTATTGTTGTTTAATCTGATTGTTGGAAGTAAGGGGCAAATATAATAAGATTTATTCTTCTTTCTGCTACCTTTCATTTTTTTTACATTTTGTACACTATCATTTATGAGATTCTCTTGTATTGTTTCTTTTGTAAAAAAAAAAATGAACAAATTTAATAAACATAAAACAAAATCCCAAACTTTTAAAGTTCTTGAAACTTTTTTAGCTGATTTAAGGAGCAGCAGTAATAAAAAACAAAAATAAAAAAAACATATTTATATTCATATTTAAACATTTAGAGTAAAATATTGACCCACCTGCTCGCTCAGACTGTGGTCCTGCAGGGTCTGGTCTGTGGAGGGTCTGGGACCGCCAGTCCTGGGTTTGTTCCCCCCTCTGGACTCGAACAAAGGACCTGAAGCTGCCCAGTGAGGCGTGGAGGGGCCCCTCTTCAGTCCTGAGGGGAATTTAACCTGTTCCACTCTCATTTCACTCTCATCCAAACAGCTCCAACTTTATTCTGCCAGCAGGTGAAACAAACACACCTGCAGCTGCAGCACCCCCTGCTGCCTGGAAGAGGTACTACTCACATGCCGATTGCAGTACATAATGGGAATATTTTAATCAGTGGCGGGCCATGCATTTCACAGTGCTCCGTCTGAATCAATCCAACCCTCAATAACTATTTTATGGCTATAAAACTTCTATTGCAGGTACAGCTGCGACACACATAAAAAAGCATAAAAAATAACCTGATAAAACTGCAATATTATTTAGGAATATAGCAACATTTTACTCACCAAAAATCCTGATTATTTATTATTACACTGTCTTTAAATGAAAGCCTCTGTCAGCTAACACGATGTCCCCGGGTAATAATTTGAGGTCACAGCTTCTATTATGAGCTTGTCTGATGCACGTCCATCCCTTGAAGAGAAAAGAAAGGCACAGGTATTAGACAGAGTTTTGTGTGAGACATTAAAAAGATGACAAAGATGCTGAACAGGATCAACCCTGCTCCTCTTTGTTCACACAACTGACATTGTATTTGTAGCTTTTTGCTGCTGGTCCCTGTTCCTCCATCATCATCTGCAGCTTCCCTGAGCTCCTCTCCATTTCATCTGAAGGTTTGCCTTGAAGAGGACATATCAGAACACAGATCAATATTACTACAGTAAAAGTGACAACACTAGAAACTTTAAACAGTTTATTTCACAGTGACAGATGTCCACTCTGTCTAAAATCAGACTACGTTATATAAAAAATATAAACCCGACCTAAACTACGTTGACTCCCTTCTAAACACCGGGAAAAAATCATGGCAAAAATGTATGGCACTACACCAACAATTTTTTATTTATTTACTGTATTTATTCATTTCAGATTTAAAACACAAAGACAATTTGTAGACATATGAAAAAAAAAAGTTATAAAATGAAAGGCAGCAGAAGAATAAAAAAAATCTTATATCTGCTCCTTCTTAAAACAAAATCAATTCAAACAATCAATTCAAACAATAATCATCTATAAATAATATAACAAAATACATGACTCATCAATTTGAATTTAGACACTCACCACAATGTCTGGAACAAACTAGCAGGTATATTGGGACACTGAGAAAGTTGTATCAGGATGTGTCACCGCTGATATCAATCAGGCCATGAGCTCCTTAGCTTGTTTCCAGGCAGGAAACAGGAAACAGAAAGTCAGTTTTCTATCTTCTATTTTCTATCTTTCCAACAGCCAATATCGCGGATCCGACACAAAACATTTATGCTTGTGCAGCCCATAATGAGATTAACCTGACTAAATAAAGGTTGAATGAATATGCTGCAGGATAAACTTCCTGCTTCAGATGTTCAGCGTGCAGCCTGCAGAGTGGAGAAATGGGCATGGCCAAGAGCGCTTGCAGGTGGGAAAGAGCAGAGGAGGCAGAAGAGGCTTTCGATGTTTCAGTATGACGTACAAAAAACGTAAGTGTAAGCTAGAAGGCTCTGGTGTCGCCAACTCAAAATCTGATTGGTTGAAGCAACAGTTTGATGACACTTGTTTTATGCTACAGGGCTTGCAGAACTGAGGTGTGAAGGCCTAGGCAGATTTCTTTGATCCTGGCAACAAATAGTGGCTGAAATGTGATTGGTTAAACGCTTAAATATGAAAATACACGTCTGGAAGCAGCTCAACCAGGGTAGCAATGAAAGGAAGTGGACAGACCATTTGGAATTATTTAATATGTATTCATGGACAAAATATAAAAAAAATTAAAAAAAATAAAATAAAATTTTAAATCATTTTAGGCCAGCAGAGAAGGCGTTGCAGGCCTTGACAGCACACCACTGATTTTAATGGATTGTGGGTTTTATTTAATTCAATTCTGTCTATAATATAAAATAGTCAAAGAGCCTAGCGTGACCGTGTGCCTCATACTGAGGTACTTCTAAAAACTAACTGCAGAAGCATGGAAGCCACTCATTGAGCACCAACTACACTGGATTGGACTTGCGATCCAGATGTCTCAGCAGCATCGACTACCCCAACGAGTGCTGTATGGGTAGCACTTAGCCAGAGGGCAGAAAAATAGATGTAAAGACCAGATGAAAACCTCTTTGAGGAAGTGTAACATGCCAGGTTCACACCAAACGCCTCGAAGCAGCCACTTTACATGCAAAGTCTATGTGGAGGCGCGGCCAGGGGAGGTGCAGCCAGGAGCAGCACATCTTGAGCAGTTCAAGCAGCGCAGCAACGAGGGGCAGCTCTTTCTCACGCACGCGCGCGTCCAAAGCAGACGAGGCATCGAGCAGCCAAAGTTCATTCAAATGAACTTTGGCTGCTCGATGCCTCGCAGCAACCTATCTGCTATATGATGACGCAACAACGACGGGACTTTCTGTGGACTTTTTAAACTTACCCCAACGAGCCTCCATGAAGACACCACCAGCCTCCAGTAAGTAACTTGGCATTTTTACATTTGTTGCTGTCAGCTCGAGCTTAGATCACCCCAAACATAACAAAACGTTTTAATCTCAACAAAGACTTTAGGAGTTGCAGTTCTGCTTGTAGAAAACCCACTCAAGTAGTAACGGGGCCGACGTACAGCTGATCTTTATCTGCCCAGTGAACAGTAAACAAAAGAAATCTGACCGGGAAGGGAGCCAGAGCTGCTCCAACTGCGCGCGTTCGGTGTGAACACACATCTGGTGACAAGCAGCAAACACGGTGCATTGGGAGCAGTTTGATGTGTTTGGTCTGAACGTAGCATAAGAGCCAGGAACATGAGCCTTGAGCAGACCAGGAGTGAAGACTGCAGATGAGCCGGAGTCTGCAGCCGATGAGTCGGGCGAAGAGTCTGCAGCCGAAGAGTCGGCGGCCAAAGAGTCAGCCGAAGGGTCTGCGGGCGATACATCTGCAGCCAAGGGGTCTGCGGGTGATGTGTCTGCATCCGAAGAGTCTACGGGCGATGCGTCTGCATCCGAAGAGTCTGCGGGCAATGCGTCTGCGGGCGATGCGTCTGCAATCGAAAAGTCTGCGGGCGAGGCATCTGCAGCCGAAGAGTCTGCGGGCGAGGCGTCTGCTGGTGAGGAGTCCGGCGTGGGGTCTGCAGGTGGCGAGTCCGGCGTGGGGTCTGCAGGTGGCTAGTCCGACGTGGGGTCTGCAGGCGGCGAGACCAGAAGAGCCAGAGCGGGCGTCAAAACCAGAAGAGCTGGAGTGGGCAGCAAGACCAGAAGAGCCGGAGTGTGCAGCGAGACCAGAAGAGCCGGTGTAGGTGGTGAGACCAGAAGAGCCAGAGCAGGCGGTGAGACCAGAGGAGCCGGATCGGGTGGTGAGACCAGAGGAGCCGGATCGGGTGGTGAGACCAGAAGAATTGGAGCAGGAGGTGAGACCAGAGACTCTGCAGCTGGAGGGACCCCTGGAACTGAGTTGGGGGCTTCAGGAGCAGAGCTAGCTGATTCGGGCAGAGAGAGGGCTTGGGTCCCACGTCGACCTCTCTTTCTGTTGCGGCGAGGAGTCAGAGCTGCAACAGGTGGTGGAGGAGTCAGAGTTGCAGCAGGTGGTGGAGGAGTCAGTGTTGCAGCAGGTGGTGGAGGAGTCAAGAAAGCTGCTGAAGAGACATCCTCAGGCGGGCAGGAGTGAGGAGCGTCCGCCTGGACCTCTGCGCTGGACACGGAGGGGACTATGGAGATAAAATAACGACTAAATGGGCGTGAACAAATACAGATCTCACGAGAGCAAATACATACACTCGAGCATAGGGGACCAGTAGTTTGCCCCTCTCTCTCAGACGATCGTCTGTGACAGCCAGGAGGAGAACAAGGAGGAGGTGGGCAGCGGGGTGCAACAGCGAGACACGTTGATGAGGGAAGGAGAGACGGTGAAGCTGAGGACCCAGGTTCAGGTTCCCAAAAACGGATTCTTCTTTCTCTCTTCCTGTTCTCTGTCTCACTGGGCAGTTTTATCTGCCTCACGGGCCAAAAACTCAAACAAAGTTATCATCTTCCTGCTGGGTTCAGTATGGTCTTCGGATTCTGTCGTAATCTGTCATCAGTTGTGTTGAACCCACATGCAGGAAGGCAGATTCCAGGTAGAAAGCTAATTTATTTTCTAATAAACAAACTAAAACACTGACAGGGCAGCTACTTAGAACAGGATGGAGGACAGATCATAACACCATGGAAGGACAATCCGGAGACAAAGACAAGACAGCAGAGAGCTGAATATATACACACACTGATTAGCACAACGACATCCACCTGTAGTGATTAACATGAGACACAGGTGAGACAGGGGCTAAACACAAGCAAGGAAAACACAGAGCTGAATCAGAAAACATTAGGAAACAGACAGACGGGACAAAAATCCAGAAACACTACACACCATGCATGGATTAGATAGAAGGAAGGATTGTTGACACCACTTTCTGTTCGAAATCAACATCCCTTTGGTTTTATTTGCATTTAGTACCAATTTGAGGCGGAACAAATCTGATTGGATGATGTCAAATGCAGACTGCAAAAGCTGAAAAACCTTAGTGTTTTAGCTCAAGAATAAACAACGGTATTGTCAGCATAGAGATGCAAGGAGATGTCAGGAATGTTCTGACCTACATTACTTACAGTACCGTATTTGTCGGCATTTAACACGCTTCTGTGTACAACACGCTTTGTCCAATTATTGTAAATAAATAGGAAAAATCCATAAATAACACGGTTCGCCCTATAAGACGCATCTATTATGCGTCACTGCTACGCGACGCGTCAGTGCCTCATTTGCCCTGCTGAAAATGGCGGCCACAGAAGCGAGCGAGTACCGAAGGACTTTACAAGATTAACACGGGCAGCAACAGAGTCAGTCCGAGCAGGAGGCTTTTATCGGATACGAGCTAGAAACGGTCGGTGTACTCTCTGGAAGTTTCCCCCTAGCGGACAAAAGTGGTACTGCACCATTTTGGGGCCAAAATGAAAAACTGCGACATCAGAGCCAAAAATGGGTCTAAAAATATGGGAAAAAATCCATAAATAACATGCTTCGGTGTATAACCCGCAGGACATTCAAATGAGTAAAAAAACTGCGTGTTATATGCCGATTTTTACGGTAGATAAATTGTAAAGAGAGTGGGTCCTAAGACTGAGCCTTGTGGTACACTATTATTGACAGTTAAATAACTAGAAGAAGTACCATTGTGTTGAACACGTTGCTTTTAGCCTGGCCCTCGCCATTCCTGCACAGCTCCGCTCAATTCTCATTTCCCTTCACTGCACAGTCTGGGACTTCACCCACCCACAAGGATTTCTCCGGTAGATTTTTGTTCGGACCAATCAGAGAACAGAAGGGGTGGAGTTTTGGACCCTAACCCACGCCCCCACCAGTCCCAGCGCGCAGCGTCCTATAAAAGGGCTCTGCCAGCGCTCAGTCAGCGAGCAGCGGCATGTTCTCATTCAAAGCGATGCAAAGCGATGCAGGATTGTTTTATATGTGACACAAATTTATTAATTTCCCCTTCTTAATCCCTTATCTGGAGTTTTCTTTTGTTTTGTTTTTTCCCAAAAGTTAAGTAATCGCTCCCTCGTCCTCCTTCTCCTCCACCCTCCTGCTGAGTAAAATGAACACGGAAATGCCTCAGGTTGTCACGAGAATTAAACTCGGGTTTTAGTTGCTGACCGAGTCCCATCAGATTTTCTGGTGTTTTGGTGAGCTGGACCAGCGATCCATGGTTTGATTTTATTGTATTAAAACGTTTTATAACATATAAACACAGAATTTGCGCAGCGAGAGAAACGCTGCAAGAGGCGGAGCAGCTGTCAGTCAAGTTCACCAGAGCACGGCATCATTCAAAGCGATGCAAAGCGATGCAGAACTGTTTTATATGTGACACAAATTTATTAATTTCCCCTGCTTAATCCCTTATCTGGAGTTTTTTGTTTTTTTTCTCCCAAAAGTCAAGTAATCGCTCCCTCGACCTCCTTCTCCTCCACCCTCCTGCTGAGTAAAATGAACACGGAAATGCCTCAGGTTGTCACGAGAATTAAACTCGGGTTTTAGTTGCTGACCGAGTCCCTGCAGATTTTCTGGTCTTTTGGTGAGCTGGACCAGCGATCCATGGTTTGATTTTATTGTATTAAAACGTTTTATAACATATAAACACAGAATTTGCGCAGCGAGAGAAACGCTGCAAGAGGCGGAGCAGCTGTCAGTCAAGTTCACCAGAGCACGGGGGGTGGCTCTGAGGGGAGGGAGCAGAATGCTTTCCCTGTTCAAAATATCCAATGGTTTTGTTCCTCAGCAGAGGCCACGCCTCCAGCAAGAAACGTTTTTCAATGGGAAAAGTCCAGACCCTAGTACGAAGCGAAGTGAAGGACAGGGTCTGGTTTAAACCAGGCTACGTTGCTTTTGACCTGAGAGATAATTAGAAAACCATTTGATAGTGTGATCTGAGAAACCAGTATCCGAGAGTTTATGACATAAGATGTCATGATCTACGGTATCAAAAGCTTTGGACAGGTCAACAAAGCAATGCTAAATATATACAACAATATATACAGCAGTGCTAAATATATAATCAAGATCAAGCTTGAGTGTGGTGTCATACCAACAAGAAATTAGGATACTGTAATCTGTTTCTTGAAGTCACATTTTACCTGATAATCTGCAAGGTTGTTTTAGGCTCTGTAAACTGGGAGAGACTGCAGGGCCTTTCCTATCTGACACTAGCCTGGCCCTCGCCTTCCTGCACAGCTCCGCTCAATTCTCATTTCCCAAGCGAAGTGAAGGACAAGGGTCTGGTTTTAACCAGGCTAATCTGACACCAGTGACAGCTCTGAGTGGTATCTGTACCTCATCTCTACCTACCGATACTTTTTACCATAACTGCATTGATGAATACATTTTGTGAATGCACACACCAAACAGAATGTATCTGCACCTCCTCTCCTATAGCAGCACCAGTACTCACTCCATATCAACTTTGAAATTAGAAGCGTCTTAGCGTGAGCACTCTGAAGGGTTGAGCATTCTTTAACGCAATGGTCCAGAGCCTGATTTGATTCCTAATGGGAGGTAAAGGAAAACTTTCATTGGGCAGAAAATGACCTAAGTTTTCTTTCCATGCACTCTGTGCGAGATTAAGATTGATAAATGCTCACGTTATTGTGCTATTTCATGCATGTTGCACTTTATTTAACCAATTTATTTAATATCCTCACTAAACAATGATTAAATATCGGTACCAAACAAAACAAAAGAAAATGAACAAGGAAATATGGGAAACTTTTTTCATTTATTTTATGGGGATTTTGTGGAGATGCTTTCCTACATGCACTCAATGCACTTTACCACAGGGCACTAAGATTTATTGCTTATTTTACATTAGTCATACATAATAGCTTTTTATACTCTCTAATCAAATGGTCTGTCATGTTCAACTTTATCATGGGCATGCTCTTATTTATACCTAGTTTTTTTTATTTGCTTTCTTCTCATTTTCCAATCCCTATCTATAAAAAGGAAACAGTCACTTATCAGTATGCAGCTCCATCGGTTAGAAATCAAAACAACACACAGTAAATCTATAGGATTTGATGTCACAAAAAAAATTTAAGCAATTTTTTATTTAAAAAAGAAGAAAAAAAGAAGGTTTGGGAGGTTGGCTGCACAATAGTTTAAGTGTTTTACGCAAAACACAAGAGAAAAGAAAATGCTGGAGCATTTTAAATGTTGTGCTATGTGCTCTTGCACAGAGCACTGCAACAAATAGAAGATTCTTGCATTAAGATGGGGAATAGTTTTTTTCCTCCCACATCAGTTCTGTCAGTAAAGTAACAGCACAAAAGAAAATAATGACTTATGTAGTACAGTACTGTTGGAATAAATAATTTAAGTGCAACACTGGGCTGTATTGTTGCATCTTGCAGTATAATCTTTAAAATGTACACTACATTAAATTAATATGTCTTTGTTATTTTTTCTCAATGACATGGACAAAAGTTTAATTTTTAGGAGGTATTGTGACAAAATGCATACCATTGTGTACATTTTTCCTATTTTGTTAAAGCATGAACAAAATACTGTATAACATTTTATAAGACGATTTATAGTGAGGTTCTTATCAAGATGATTGACTTTATTAACTAAAACCTTACCCTTGACAAACTTGGACAGAAAGCTTGTGGATATAAAAAACCTTGTTATCTCGTGTGACTAATATGTGATTGGAGATCATATTTTCCTTTTGATTCTTCTTAAGATTGTCCTTTCTCCTGATAATAAGGCCAGCTCCCCCTGTGGTTCCATAACAGAGGAGTGACCTTGTTACCAGGGTGCCATGTGTCACAGCAGGGGGACCCAGAGGGAGAGGACGGGGTGAACAGATCATCTCCCTGCACGCCTGGTACCCGTGCCCTACCCGTCTTGCTCCCACCACAGGCCCAGTACCACGGAGGCCATTGTGGGGATAGAGGCAGCTCTGGGCTCTGGAGAACATGACTCCAATTAAGCTCCAGTTGCCTGGTTCATGCTCCACTGCCTCTGCAGCCCGGCTGTCCTGGACATGAAGACACACAGTCATAGAAATGAACTCTGTCAAACTGGTCACTGCGAGTTAGATTCTGCTTTTCAACAGTCACTGGGAATTATCTAATATTATGACTTGTTCTAATGTTAAAGAATGCAAAGCATAACTCTATAAGAAAAGAGAAACCACAATCAACGATTGTTTCCTGATTTTAAATGTCCCCCCAAAAAAAGAAGAAGACATGTTAGAGTTAAGCACACAGTAATAGATGAGAGTGAAAGACAGGCCTCGTTTTCCCCTGTGATTAAAAATGTATGTTGCCACACGCAGCCTTTGGTGTGGAACTCTCCTGGAAGAGGAGCTGGTTAATATTCAGGCCCATGTCTGGCTAATGTCTTAAAGTGATAAATAGGAGGGGGTTGCTGCCGTTTGATTGTTCTTCACAGGCAGTCTGGGAGCAGCAGCACAGGGGGATTTAAGGTGGAGGAATCCTCTCAAAGCTCCTCATTCATTCACTCTCAGACGCCCCATCATTAATTGGGCCTGTCGACATGACTCCTCTGTACCCAGGGCCACTGGCTGCTACCGTGGTGGATGAGCTTTTTAAGACAGTTCAAAAGAGTCCTTGCCTCATGAAAGGCATTCAAATTACATGAAATTGCATTCATGTTAAGCCTTGCAGGCATAGTCATACAGTACTCGAGCGTAATGTCTTCATCCGTGCCCTGCATGTCTGTGTTACTATAATGTCTTTCTCTTGAAATCACAAACTAAAATGTTTGCTTTATTATCTGTAAATACAGTATGTGTTTATTCTGTTGACTGTAATGTATTGTCTGCAAATATAAATGTAGTAGTGGCATTACATTATATCCAACTAAAACTTACATTATTAGATATATTAAATAACCATATACAGTATTGGTACACTATCTTATTATAAGTGGACAGGAAACAACAACTTTTAATACAAAAACAACTGGACTTTATTTGGAAAGACAAATAAAGTCCAGTTGTTTTTGTATTGATTGAGCACTTGTTCTGATTTTATCATGTCCTGGATGACTGAGAATCTTCACCAACTTTTGACTATGTTTGAATGTCTTGGGTATTTTTTTATGTTAAATGACACACTGTACATTTAAAGAACTGAACTACAGTGTGGCATACTTTCTACCTTAACACTTATATCTCCGTGGAAGTGGTTATGCAGGACAAGGTGAGTTCAGCCTTCAAAACTTTGTGATTTCTACTGATGTGGAGTTGGAAGGTTACAGCAGACGGAGGCCAGATTTGGTTCACCATGCCAACCGTATGATGCTTAAGTATTTATAACCATTAGGAGCTGTATATATGTCACAAAGTACAGGGGGTTCATTTTAAGTTGGCATAAAAGGAGGCCACTACTCTATATCGCTTCCATCCTTGTCTTAGTATTTTTTTTAAATTTCCTGCTAGAACTGATGACCTCTACATCATGTAACGGTCAAACTCTTTAAAAATACAGTTTAAAGAACAATTTGTAGCTGACGGTCCACCGTATTTGGAATTTGTTGATAGTTTATGAAACAATTGTTGTCGTACAAATTGCACTTAAAATGTAATATTTATCAAATGAAGGTGGTTATTGAAGGAAGACACGTTTTGTTGGCTACATTGGTGTGATCTTTGGTAAAATTGTCAAATGTGTAGCACAGACTGAGTTGGAATTGAATGTTTGCTCCATGTCTGCTTCCAAAGAGACCTCACACAAAGCTTTAAAGTTGGCCCACCAATTATTTTTAAAGCCACTTTCAATGGCAATACTCCATTCACCCTTTGCACTGTCATTTTAGGTACTTCTTGCTAAAACTACTGTATTTGCAATCTCACTCTTTCTCTCTACATGTTTCACAATCTTTTTCAATAACACACATTTGGTATCTTCCCATTTCTTTTTCCCCTTCTCCTCCTCTCCCTGCCATGTAAGTGCATTCTGTTATGGCAGTGGGAAGGCTACCCGCAGCGGGAGAGATCCTAATTAACAGGCTATTCATTTGTGTGGAGCGGAGGACTCCTGCTTTCTGAGCACTTGTTTTATGGTGGCGCTAGGGAGCTCTGTCCAGGGATTTGGAGGGGGATAATTGCCTTTGCCGCAGGCTGCAGTAATCTGGTCGGCTAATTCATTATTTTAATAAGTTAGCTTCTCCTCGGGGGTGTGCTAGCTGCGCTGCGCCTCAAACCTTGGTGGTGCACCTCGTTATTGTGGCGCTCTTTTACACCGACGCCCGCTCGGGGTTAATAACTGTTATTAGCCTCTCTCCTCAGCCTGCAATTTCTCGTTTAACTAGGGCGATTCAAACGAAACCTTTGCGAGCGTCTAATAATCAACCTCTCTGGAACCAGGGGTAATCCCTATGAAGGGGTCCGCATACTGGAGAGGGGTAATGGATTCAATCGTCTGAGTGCCTGTGCCTCCACTTCTTTCATTAAAGGTCCTGCTGTTATTTTTGTTGTTCATGCTGCTGTTGTTTCTGAGCCATCTCAAAATCATTTAAGGGAAGAAATATTTGCTTTGAGCAAGGAAAGTAGATCAGATTTATACATATGAAGAAAATGACCATTAGCTTTGCGTAACTAATGGCTTCATTTAGGCCATAATCTTCCATCTCTTTAATGGGCTATGCATTCAGCAGGATGTGTCTGTAGCGGCAGGCAGGTTTATTGGCTTCAGAGTATTCAGAGGTTTTTGTGCATTGACTGATTAAAAACCAGTCATAACCAGAAGAGATAAAACAAAGGGGTTCATGAATAGAAGTTTTTTTTTATCCAATATTGGAGATGGTGATGGCTAAGTGTTTGAAGGAACCTGCTGTTAAAATCCAATTATCAGTACAGAACAAAGTGGTTAAAGGGTTTTGAATGCACATATTGAATACATTATTTTACTTTGTGATGAAAGGAGATGTCCTAATTCACTTTAGGGGAAAAATACAATGCAGACAAGGAAATCTTGTTATGTGCCCTGTGGTATCCCTGCTTTGCATTTGCCAATGAGAAAGTGCAAAGAATACAAAACACGAAATCCGCTCAAAATGTACTCATGGAATGAGTCAATCTGCAACTCAGACTGACATCTTATAATGCATCTTCTTTTCGACTGGTTGGTAAAAGCGGATCAGTAAATGTTTTATCAATTAGATGTATTTTAGTGACCATTCATTGTGTGTTAGGTGTCCTGTGTGTCTGTTCACATGATCTCTTAGGCTAATCCTGTTAGCTTGTTGAGCTTTCATCATGCAGTTGCCTGCCAGCTACTGTGAAATGAGTTTGTGGATATTAAAAGAGTCTATCTCTTCATCTGTACCTAACTATAGTGGAGTGACACTGACACGTTGTGAAATGGAAAATGTTGAACCGAGCAGGTCCAGATTCTTTGGTCAGTCATACGACTAAAAGAATAACATTTCCACTAATGCTTTTTCCCATCGACTCAACAACAATTAACTCACCTGAGATATTGCTCAATGTTTATCCAAGATTGTAACAGCCTGCAAATGGTTGAGCATGATCTTTTAGTACTTTTATCTGCATCTAAAAGTTAAACTTGTTCTCAGCCACAGCCCCTTATGCACACAGTAGTGTTGTGCTCCATAAAGTGTGCACGTGATAATAAATGGTCTGGTTCACGATTAACCATAATCTACTTGTGTGTCCTAGCTGGCCACATGTGGAGCTCGAGCTGAGCTCTGGCCTTTGGGGATGCCTCCGGCTTGTTCAGGGCCATAGTTTTTCAAAGCCCACGCTGCCATCTGTTACAACAGTGTCCCTGCTGTCCTTCTCAGACTGACATGGTTACTGCCGGGACTGCAGAGACTCATGAGTGTTCTACACCCAGGTGTAATGACAGCATTAATCATACAGAAATTGCTATAGAAAACATGTGAAAACTGAAATGCAACCAATAAATGCACTATTTGTAGCACTACATAAATGCTGTTTCTGCACCAAAAAATAATTTTCTCTGTCATGGATACATCATACTCTTCTTTGTAAGGCTGTATTGATCAATGATATTAGCCGATGTTTATTTAAAAACTGCTGGAGTGGCATAGCTCAGGCCAACAGTCCTGCCCACCTTAAAGCCGCTCAACTTAGCATGACTGGCTGCTAATGAGTGGTCCCTCCTCTCATCACCCAATTCTAAGTCCCTCCATCCCACATTCATCAATTCTCATTAGCGAAAATCATCATGTGGAATACCAACTTTTGGCCGATATTCATCACTGTCAGCCCTCATCCATGGCAGCACAATGACAGAGTATAGCCTGAGTAGCACTGACCTAGCTGTTTTATTCTGTAATCTCACCCTCTGTGTTTATGGAACTCTAGCAACTTTTTGTTCTTGGCTTTTTCTTTTCCTTGTTCTGTAGAGTCACTGAAAATGGTTTTGACAATACAGTATGCTCAAATACACATCATGTTGCATGCTTGTTTTTGCCATTTGAACCATGTCTCATGGTTCCATTTTATAGAGAAGCTAGTGGTTTTTTTTATGTGACAAAATAAATGGGCTGTATTACACAATGTATATAGCTGCTGTAAGGCTGCTAATTAGCCCAATGCTGATCCTGATCAATATTTGACTGGGACTCCAATTTGACACGTTAGATCAAAACTAGAACTAGAAACATTTCTGCCACTTGGTGCATTTAGCTGATAGTATTCTAAGCATGTTTGGGAGGTCACTATTTTCTGCTATCACACTAAATTGTAGCTCCATAACTCTATAATTTATTGTGTTATAGCCATTTTTGTATTAGCAGTGGAAGCCATTTAGAATTTTGAAAATAACATTTAGTATGCTTTTGGTATTATGGGTATAGTTGTAGATTATTGGCAGCTGCTATTACACCAGAATGTTACTCAATAGGTTTAAAAATGGCAGAGTTGTAGACATTTTTGTGTTTGTGCCAAGAAAGCTGTTCTGGCTGCACTACATTATAGTTGGAAGAATTGAATGATGCATTTAGAAACTCATTTAGAGGTGACTTGGATAGGTGCTGCCACTGAATACCATTTATTCATGTTCTTTTCTATGACATGCCCCTATTATTATTGTTTTTGTTAACAGCAATATGCTTTTTTGGTATCTGTATGGAAAATATGACATACTACCAATAAATACAGTAAGTAGTTTATCTAAGCTCAAAAACTTCAAGTCAAACTATTCTTTTTAAATTACCTCTGTCTGTCCAACTACAGTTTGGGCACTTATGTCACGAACAGATTGCTTTCAGCAGCAGTGTGTTCCCCCTCCTGTAAAAATAGCTTGTGTGTGTCATTCTCATAACAGCAGCAGGATCAATAGATTTATTCCTGTTTTAGCCACCTTGCCCGCCCACGCCTGAGAATAGGACAGCTTGCAAAACACAGCAGCCATGTCAGCTAATCGCAGCCTTTTTTTGCGTTAGTCGTTCGTGCCCCATTGTTGGCCCACACCGACTGCTTGCCCAGCACAGCTAGAGATTCTACCCAGAGGTCACCGGGCTGGCCGCCTTGACTCAGTCCAACTGCCCTCCTGCCAGGTGGATCAGAGTGAGGCTAGCAGTTTGTCTCTGCTGAGAAAATGAGATCACACTACCACAATGGGGGAGCTGTATTTGGAAGACCTTCATACCAGGCTACAAGATAGCACTAGAAAACCATTTGCATCAACCAAAGAACATTATAATAAATCAGACACTGCACTGGAGGGATGGGAATGTAGGAGAGATATCAGTAAGGTTTTTGACTCAGTTATTCACTGATTTGAGGAAATGCCTAAAGAGTGGAGGGGTGTGCTGGAGCCAGTTTTTAAGAACACAGAAGACAGAGTTGCAGCAACTATTAAGCTGATGAATCACACCATGAAGATCTGGGAGAGAGTTGTGGAGGCAAGACTTAGACGAGGGGTGACTGTGAGCAGCAGTATGGTTTCATGCCAAGGAAGAGCACCACAGATGCCATCTTTGCTTTGAGGATGTTGATGGAGAAGTACAGAGAGGGTCAGAAAGAACTTCATAGTGACTTTGTGGATTTAGAAAAAGCATATGACAGGGTGCCGAGGGAGGAGGTGTGGTATTGTATGAGGAAATCTGGAGTGGCAGACAAGTATGTTAGACTGGTACAGGACATGTATGAGGACAGCAGGACAGTGGTGAGATGTGCTGTAGGAGTGACAGATAGCTTCAAGGTGGAAAAATACAAAAAAATCTGATATGCATCCTATCAAGGTGGTAAAAACATTGACTTGTTTGAAACAGAGATACAGGTTTTAATTTGTATAGAATAAAATTTTGATGGACGGATGAACGGACAGATGGACACAGATGCAGATTTTATTGCGAACCTCTGAGAGCAGCATATGATGACCTGAGGCGGTGTCTCTGTGGTTGAAGCATCAGTCACTTCCCTCAGGGCTGCTGAAGACGATGTAAACACTGTAAGCAGCTTTCCTCCTCTGCAGAACAAGACCTAGGGAAACTTACTGGATCTAAAGAGTTGTAAGAACGTATAAAACTGTGCAGAGGAGCTGGCAGAATAACAGGTGGATAATATAAGCTTGACCAGTGAAACTAATCTAAGAGCTAAAACACCATTAGTGCCATTTAGGAATACTTTGAGTCATGTCAGCCAGGATTAACTTGTGGCAAAAACACAGAAAAACAGTTTGTTTTTCAGAAAATTGACAAAAATGCATAAAAGTAATTAAAAAACAACTACAGTACTGTATTTGGTTTGATACCCTGATGCATGCTCAGTATTTGGTTTGATGTAATTTGTGGTATTTGCTCAGATGTTTCTTTTATATAAAAAAAATATCATGAAAAACTAATTTATGGGCTGATAGTGTTTGTTGGTGCTGGACTTAATAATAATAATATTAATGAATTTAATTTATAACGCACTTTTCATTAATGAAAATCTCAAAGTGCTACAAAGTGCAACAGAATTAAATGTCAATAAAACAAGTAATAAAACAAGTAAAATCAATAACAGTATCAACTAAGATCAAAGATAGAATCATGAGGAGGCAGAGTATGCTCGGTTAAAAAAACTGACTTAGACCAAGAAGACTGAAATTTGTATTATTATTATTATTATTATGATATATTTGTATTTGTGTAAAAATGAATAGTTTTCATTTGATACTAACGTGATTCTTGACCCGCCATTGTGTAGCTGTTCCTACCACACCCAGCCGGTTGAAGCAGATGGCCACTTGTCCTGAGTATGGTTCTGCTAAAGGTTTCTTCCTCATGAGGGAGTTTTTCCTTCCCACTGTCACCTTCATGCTTGCTCAAGATGAGAGTTCTGCATTGGAGTTAAATTCAAAGCAGTCTGCTCCTCAGATAATTATTGTTAACTTACTTTTTATGTATATGAATGTTTCTGTTCAGTTCCCTGAGATTACTTTTGTTGTGACTTGGTGCTATATAAATTGAATTGAATTGAATTAAAATGTGCTTTAGGCATCAAAACAATTTGGTTAGGCTTAGAAAGAGAACGTGGTTTTGATGTGAAAATATTGTTTTTTTTACAATAATAAACTATGATTTGAAAACATTTAGCTGCTATAGCCCCCGCCCCTCGCACTGTGATTGCTGGACATGGGCATGGGACATGCGACCCCCGTGACCCAAAATGGAAGAAGCAGGTAAAAGATAATGGATGGATGGATGGATGGATAGCTGCTATAGCTTACATTAATGAGGATATTTTGCAGATAACAAATATTTTCTACTGTTTATGCCTTTTATCCACATGTAAATATTTTAGGTGAAAAGGTTGTGAAATGAAGAATAAAATATTAGAGACAGTGCAGGAAATTCTGCTGCAATTTTAAGAAATGTACAGAATTAAAAGTTACGTATTTTCTGGAATATAGGTTGCGGCTTTTTTATCATTTTTGCATGCCCTGCGACCTATATTCAAGTGCAACCTATTTATGGCTTTTTATAAAATAAGCTGATTTGTAATCATTTATTAACAAAAATTAAACTGAGACACATTCTTACAATAATGTCAGCTAACAAATATATATTTTTAGGTGTTTCTCCTGCTAAAATTATGCATTTATTAAAGAAAAGTTCAGCTCAGACACATATTTGCTATAATTTTTATCAAACAAATACTGTAATTGTTTTTAAGTGTTAATCTTCTTAAAAGCCTTGCTGTGTGCTCCTGTGGCAGACATTTGCAGCAGAGTTAAACACGGTCCACATTTTGATGTAGGTGCGACCTATATATGGATTTTTCCAATTCTTTGGCAATAATTGGACAATGCGACCTATATTCAGGTGCAACCTATATTACAGAAAATACGGTAATATTTTTACCAAAATCTTGAAAATGTGTCTGTAAATGTTTATTTCTAAATTAGCATGCATACAGAAATCTACACGCATACATAAAGATTTATTCAAAATTTTATATGAAGGTTATTCAAAGTATTTTATGCACATCAGAAAAACATGGAAATTGTTGGTACACATAAATATGCACCTGACCATAAGGTCTTCATCTCTCAGGAATAAAGATCTCCTTAACTTTTTCTGGGTTTGATAAATGGATGGTATAGTCCCCAAGGGATCGGTGATTAAACGTAAAGTACAGAGAGTCAGTGAGCAGGAGACCAGACCAGGAGCTGGGTGACCCCCCTCCTTCTCAGTCGCAGACTGATCTGCTCCTTTACAGAGACCAGAAGAGAGGAGGGAAAGAATGAAAGGAAGCCATAGATTATCAATAACATCAATATGGTGTTGTGTTACATGTGCCCTCTGACCGAAGCATACTAGCTCTGATATCCTTACTGCAATATCAGTATTCATTGATTAATTTAGCTCTTGAAACACAGTCATAATTTATCTATATTAAAACAACCATTTTATTTTATTTGTTTTCTGTCCATATAACAATCTGATTTGGTGTGAAGTATTGTATTACCACTAAAACATATCTAATTTCTGCTGAGAAGTTCTTTTTAGTTTAAAGAAAGGAATATTTAAAGTCGTTCTCAAACATATGCAGTTTTACATTAGTATGCAAATTATTTAAAATGATCTTTCAGTCGCTTTATTAAAGTATTATCTCATTATTCCCAATTAAAATTCTTGTCACTAACGACGAAAACCTTGATTCAACATACGTATACCATATCACAACGGCCTCTATACAGTATAATGCCTCTGGGCTGAAACCGGTCTTGGACCTGCTACTTTAATTCGGCTCCAGCATTCCATGTTTAATTCTTTGCCTTGGCTGCCCACTGGGATTTTAACCCTTTCTGCTGTCTCATTTTAATCGGATGCTTTTTTGTTAAATGTTTAACTTAAATTGGGGGCCTCATAAATATTCCAAATCACTCATCCTGTGTTTGATGAGGAAATGAGCTTCATACCCATGATTCCCCAGGCGAGCGGGGAGGAAAGGGGGAGAAAAAAAGCCTACAACTTAACTCTAGGAACTAGTCCTGTGCGGCGCGCTGACAGCTTACATTAGCAGGCGGCAAATTGTTTTAACAATGTGAGGGCCGCCTTTGTGTCGAGATAATGATGATATCTCTTTTCTGTGGCGCTACATGCTACTGAGGTAATCATAAAGGTCTCTGCTGTCATCAATGCCTTGGAGCACCTTTCATGGCCTAAAGGGACAACAGCTTGAGCTGAATACGAATCTCACTGCTCCATAATGGACTTAAAATGTAGCACCGTGATCCCAGGTCATGCAGTTTAGTCTGATATCCATTGAAGGGAATGAGAGGAAGAACTATTTTGATCATTTTTAAGTGTTTGTCCATATAACGTTAATGTCAAAAGATCTCAGCAAAGGTCAAGTAACTTCAATCTTTAGGTAGTCAGATAACTCCAGCCTGTTTCAGAGTTTCTCTTACTCTGTCTGTCGTTTCCTCCCGTGGCTCTGTGGTCATTAATCTTCCACACAGGTGCTGAGGACTCCTGACCCTCTGCTCCACTTCCTCCATTAGCAGCATGACAGCTCCACTGTAAGGTTCATATACCCGACCGTATTTCCATCCCTCTTTTCCCACAACACTTACACTGATCTGGGAACTCAAATCCAGCGTGTCCCCTTTCCTCCTCAAAACCTCAGCTACACTGGTTTAAGCGCAGTGGTGATTCAAGAACTTGCATTAAAAACTTTTTTTCCCCTTTCGGCTGCTCCCTTCCTCAGGGGTCACCACAGCGAACTAAAACACAGGAAGACTTGGCGATTGTTTTAATGCCGGACGCCCTTCCTGATGCAACCGAGCTACCACAGCCCTCTGAGGCACAGAGAGGTGACATCTAGTGGGCCGGGG
>JBBPBX010006344.1:28543-52204 GCA_038048925.1 Garcialebias charrua
TATATATTAGTACAATTTTTGCTTTTGTCTTGCCTGTGTCCCAGCATCAAAAAGTGGAGGTGTGCTGATCTGAAATTTCATTTTAGCATGGCAGTGACACTTAAATGTTTATTTCAACCATGAAAGTTTAAACAGTTTTAAAAATATTCTGATAGATCAAATGTCAAAATTGACAAAATCTTTAATTTGTCAAATACATTTAGTGTTGTTGAAATACAAATGTGAAGTCATCGGGAGTCAAGAGCACTGGTCAAGTACTCCAGGCTTGACCAGTACAGTAAAAAAAAAACGTATTTATCGAAAGATTTCCATTTATTCCCTTTTAAATGTTAATTCCTCTATTTCACACAGAATTGACATGAGTGTGTCATGGGGTCATATATCAGGGGGAAAAAAAGAATTGTGTAAATATGTCTTCCACAAATTGTCATTATTAAATAAATGGATGAACCGTTAGTTAAAAACAAATCAAAGATGAAGAAGTCGGTAAACAAAAAACAGATTCATGTGTCAGAACATGTTTTTTATCTTCTCCCATTAATCGTCTCACAATTTTTCAGATTTAAAGTATCTGATTGAGTAAAGCTGTAAATAAAGTAGCTTAAACAGAAATGTGGTAAAATAGATTTTTAATTATAACTGTTTAAATATGAATAAACTGAAGTAATTCTTGATCAACAATGATCTCTATAATGTACTCTCATGAACAATATGTTAGCTCTTTTTGTTATAAATATGTTTGAGTTCTGGTCAAAGTTGTACATTTCAGGTTGCAGCTTCAGTTCCAGGAAGCCGCCTCACGAAGCAGCCGGCCTACAACCCAGCATTAACACACACAGGCAGTTGTTTAACATACGCTGTGTCTCACAGGCTGCCATACGCCCAGGCCCAAGGCAACGGACAACACAAATGTCAGTCAGGAAGATGGAGAAAGGTTACCAGGAAGCAGCGAGCTCAACACTGTTAATTTGCTCCCCGGGGTTCAAGGAGCGGGTCAGCTAACTCTGGAGATATATCCAAAATACCAACTCTTATAGCAAAAAAATAAATTAAAACTATGAGGAAAATTTTCATGATATATGGATATTGAAACTATGGAGAAAAACTTAATTACATTTTTTATCTAAGTCTGATTGAACAATGGTAATTTGATTCAATTTACTTTATTGTCAAAATGATTGGCACTTTTGTTCCACAGTGCATTAACATTGCCTTTACCTTGTTTCTAACTATAACTTTTAGACAAAGTTAAACCAAAAGTAAAATAAAATAGTAATTGAGTTTACTATAAATGCGTCTAGTTCACGTCTTGTGTCCTTCTAAGGGTGGATGCGTGAACGTTGTGTGTGAGGTGTCCCATCCAGACGGTGTGTCTGACTTTCAGCGTGTCTCCTCTTCGTCTCACTGAGGTCACCTCATTGGTATCGCAAGCGCAGCAGTCACATTGTGCTTCAACGCAGACAGATTGCTTATAATAACCGTTGGAGACCTTTCATTTTTCCCTGTCAGCTATTTGCAGGATAATTTTGGCACCCTTTACCATTCAACTCCCCTAATAAGAGGATAAAAATAAACGAGCTGCTTGTCGAAGTCCTATATCGGGATGGCGTAATCCCATTGAACAAGTCTGAACGCACTCTGGCCAATAAAACCGGACCCCTGCAACATTGTTAGTTGTGGCAATTTTCACCATTTCTAAAACAAGAAACGTCTTAGAGCCAAGCTTTTAGACTGTCAGGGATCACTAATTGGATGAAACGTCATTTTCCAAATTTAATTACCAAAGACCTATACAGTAAAAATGTTCAGTCAGTTCATGCACCATACTTCAGCAACAGATTGTATTACAGTTCTACTTTAATTTACTTTAAAAAACAAGTTTTAAGTTTTGCATGAGGGAAACATATTGATTCCTGGAGTCTTAATGTCAGCTTGTCCATCATTTATTTAGCTGTTTCCTGAAAACCATATCTGCTCCGGGTACGCCTCATTTGTTCTGTTCCTTTTGATTTTCTTCCTCTTTTTTTTTTAAAGGAGAATGAAAATGTAGTTTTGGTATGAAAACTAGATACTCGGAGACATTAAGTAGAGCTGAGAGATTAGGTAAATTAATCAAGTGATGAAAGTTTGAGGAGAAAGCATCTCCAAAAAGGTGATGTATGGAAACAGAATACTAAGTATTGTGGGGTGAGCTCGAGAAGAGTCGGGTGAATTAATCAACAGAGGCTGAAGGACAGAGGTTGGAGGAGTAAACTAATGTAGGTTCTGCTGTGAGTAAGATGGACATTTAAAAAACATTGGCGTAGATCAATACGCACAAGGCTATCACTGCCGATAACATCTATCCATTACTGTCTTCAAAGTGGAAAGCATTTCATTCTACTTTCAAATTAAAATAACTCACAGCTCAATCAAACATATCTACATTCATTTAAAAACGCTTAGGAAAAATAGTGTAACAAGTCTGCTTTACAGCTAATATAAGTTTTATCAACACAATGCACAACCTGCAGTGTGTAATGAGTTACTATGACTTAAAATAAGGTTCGTTCAAGGCCACAGAGACCGAAGAAAATAAAATGGAAAAAAATATATGGTAACATTCCCGGGCCTCTATTTATCCCATAAACTCCCTTTATGTATCTAATATTTCTCATTTACCACCGTCCAGGAAAAGTGACACAAGAAGCCATAAATTCCCTTCTAATTCCAAATAATTCTGATTACATGGACGAGTAGTTTTCAATCAGAAAGATAATCTGGATGATAGATGGTGGGATAATTGGCTGTCTCTGCCACGTAAATATTGTGTCGTTCTATTAATCTTGCCGAATGAAGTGTCAAGCTGTCACTCATTCGTCAAACTGAATTAGGAAATATAACGAATAAATAAGCGCACGCGGTTGGCAGGGGGAATGTGCGTCTGTGGGCGTGCATTGGTGTGTGTTGGTGTGGATGTGGGAGGGAAAGAGAGATGAGATGGGAGCAGGCGGCTGAAGTGGTCCTGAGGAAAAGGGGGAGATGGGGATGGAAGAAGAGTATTGGAGGAGAGAATATAACGAAAATGTTAATAAAAGAAAAACAATGGAAGGATTCCACCTCTTCATTAATGGGTTTTAATTCATCAGAAGAACATCTCAGCAATGCTTTCTGCCTAATCTTGTCAACGACTCTTTTGTCAGGACGTGTACCCTCAGAGTTACGTCGTCTTTTATGTCCCAAGGTCTACATTTGTCATGTGTCAAGAGATTAAGCTGCAAAATGTTTTGAATTATTGTTTTTACCTTTAGAGCAATTGAAAAAGTAACAACTCAAAAGAATTTGCACAAATGTGCATATGTCCAGAGGACCAGATTTAGCTTTTTTTAGATTTTTCTACCTGGATTATTGAGCATGCATGCATCAGGGTAATTTGCACAAATGTTGGGGTGAAGTCACCTAAAACGTGCAACGTCTTGATCAACGAATGAATGAACCCCTTAAATTAGAAATGTTGTGAATTCAAATGGACTTTTGCAATTTGTCTTGTGATTTTTCGGTAATTTATCTGATAAGAAATAAGTTTTTAAAAAATAAAATGTTTTTGAATTATAATCAACAATAAGATACAATGGGCTGACTAAAACAAACAGTATACAGCAGTCCTTTCAGTTAACACACTAATTGTACAGTATATGACCAAAAAAACAACTTTATTTAAATGTATTTTTTGCTAAATCAGTTTGTTTTATTCTAAGAAAGTGTGTGAATTGAATTTGATTTTAAAAACATCCAAAAGGGGGAAAAAAAAACTTCCAACAGTTTATAGATGTCTCTGAATATTAGTGTCTGTGCACACACACACACACACAGCCCTGTTTTTGAGTGTGGAGTTTGTTAGGTGCTTGCTTGTGTCAAAGTTTTATAACAGTTTTATAACGTAATTTTTGGACTATAAGGTGCACCGGATTATAAGGCACAACATTAATGAATGGGTCTGTTTTCATATAAGGCGCACCAGATTATAAAAGGTGCATTAAGTGAAACAAAACAGTCAGACAAGTCAAACTTTATTCAACTTGTTCATAATAACCACATAGAATAAGAAACTCCATGCTTAATCATCATTCACATAGAATCAGTGTGAGGTCAGTATGGTTTGTGCAAAAGCTGCACAGACAAAACAATTAAATCTTTCAGACTGTTTGCAATACAAGATATCAATAATCACAATCTATCAGAACATAAAAAAACATTTTATTTTGTCAGTAACTTTACATAAAATTCATGTGTCATCTTATTATTAAAGAGTTATTTCTTTATGCAAATAAAAAAACGGTCAAAACAATTGATAAATGCTGAGTTATATAACAAATGTTCACAGTCAGTTGATATTAGCTGCAAAATTAGCTGATTTTCTTATAAATAGCCCAAATTCACTCTAATGCAGTGAATCCGAAAATCAAATATTTGACTTTCTGATGAGCAAACAATCACTTGTCTTCATGAGGTTCAGCTTCTTATCTGATTTTATAAAAGAAAAATATAAAATTGGAAGCCCAATGGGACTTTAATCTATATAATTAAAACAAAGGGGCCATATTTTTTTTTCTATCAATGAAGAGATAAATAGCTTATCTACTCTCTAACCTGTGGCACAATAAGATTAAAAAAAAAACTGAACTGACACACTTTTAATTTAATTTGTAAAGATCATAATTAATAACCTGCAGGCTGCAGACAGACAGGACCTGAGCCGTATGAATTTAAAAAAGTGTTTTACTGAATTCCAAATTGAATCTGGAAATATCAGTAATTTCAAAGGAAAGGTCAGCTCTAATGGAGCTCCTCCCTGATTTTTAATGCCACCCCTAAAGGAGGCTACCTGGTGTGACGTGGGATGCTAATTGTGGCCGGTTAATTAATGAAACCGTCAGGTGTTTGCAAAGGCAAACAACGAGGCAGGCTCTCCTAAATCATCCGTGCCCTTCGACACGGTTATCATCCGGCGGCAGGTGAACCCCGGCCTTGACGCATGACAGATTAGATCTTCCCAGAGGATGGGTCGTCCATTTATCTGCCTGATAAACTCAGAGCCTCTCTCCATTTTCAATCATCAGAGAGGAAATGAGATTAACAATCCAACGGTGCCAACAGCCCGCACACACATTCCTGAATAAAACAAGCAAATCTCCATCTATAATCGTTTCGATTACGAGCAGGTATTTGATCTTGTGGGATCGATGATTTATCAGAAAACGAGGAGCTGTTTTTTATTTGATGCGGGAATCTCAATCTGTTTGTCTCATTTTGCCCACTCTGTTAAATCACATGCAGCGGCATGGGTCCATGCTGTTCCACAGAGGTCTGGGCCTGTTATTCCACAACTTCCCATTCCTCAGACCAAAATTTACAGAGCAGGGCTTGTGTACGCCACTGCACTCCCCCCTTGTGGGTCAGCCCCTCCCCTGCTGTCTCTGACACGCATAGCAAGCATCTAGGCCCTCGTAAAACTGACATCTTCACTAAACTATGCTAACAAGGCTGTAGTGATTTGTATATGCACAGCCTGCTGGCATGTGGAACAGTGGGCTGTGTATGGGGGGTGGAGAGGATCACTGCCTGTGCAAAGAATCCAGGATTTACAGACAAAGCAAGAAGGACTCAACAAAAACTCGTTTTGATGGTTCAAAATGGTGTTATGTGACAGAAAAGGCGAACCCTGGGGTCCAGTGAGCAGCTCCCTGAGTCAACCCCCCACTGCTGAGATTTATAGACTTCATGCTGGAAGACTGGTGCAGGTGTCGAGCAGAGACAACTGCTCTGCTCTGCTGATGCAATATATTACCGAGGAACAAACATCAGCCGGGGTGTCAGCACAAACGACAGGTGTTATTTAAGGCAGCCTCTTTTAAAGGTGAGGGACTTGAATTGGCAGGATGGTGGAGTACAGTTATGGGTGAATTCAAATGCTCAAATAGTTTAAAAATAAATGAGTTGCTTTAAGTGAAGTAAGGGTAAATGCACAAACAACTGAAGTAATATAAAATAGTGGTAAATTTAACGTAAAGCATAAAGCAACTTGTATTTTTTAACTTTAAAGATGCAGTAGCTGTGTTTCTGTTAAAGGGGACCACATATTCAAAATTCACTTTTTAATGGTTTTTTTACTCAACTTTGGGTATTTACTTCATAAAAAAAACAGTCCTAAGGCCAAAAAAATGCACCCAGTGGTTTATTTACTCTAAGTAGATTTATTTATCTTTGATAAATACACTTCGTTTCCCACTTCCTGCGGTTTGTGACGTCACAAACCGCAGCCAACCACCTCAAACCTGAGTCCAGCCCCTCACCTAGCAACACCCTTGGTTAGGCTCAACCAGAGCCGTATATATAGAGAGTTCTGACACTCTTTGAAGTCGCCGACAGCGGTCAATCGTTCCAAACAACGGCTATGGAAACCTTGTGGAGCTGCGCCCTCTGGCGGCGACGGAGCGCTACTGCAGGCAGAGTCAGACTGTAAAATAGAGCCATGGAACGAATCGCCCCCTCCATGACCCACGTGACTTCCGCATTCCATTCTTACAACGGAACGCTATGGAAGTGTCGCAACTCTCACTTTATATGGCTCTGGGCTCAACCCACTTCTGTATTAAACACATGACTGTTGTTTTTCATGATTTCATCTCATCTTTTGTTTATATGTTCTTAATTTCATGTGTACAGCACTTTGTTGCAGCTGTGTTTTTTTAAATGGCTTTATAAATAAAGTATAATTGTTATTTTTATGTTTTAGTTCAATTTTTAGTGTATTTGCGATCGCTCCCAACGCGCAGCCGGCAAAAATTAAACGAGCGGACCCCCGGCGTAGGGACCAGCGGCAACGGGACACTGCTTCTGGCGCGATGGAGCGGAGCTTCAACTGTACAGCCTCGCTGCTGCCCTCGCAGCAGCCTCGCAGCAGCGAGGACCTTCTCCTTACGGATTAATTTACGGGAGACACTTGGTGAACTTTGTGTTGTCTTGACTGGAACAGCGATAACTCCCAAAATCTCCGCGTGCAACGAGCGGAGCTGGCGAACACCGGAAGAGGAACAAGCTAACATTAGCATCGGATTCGGGTGGTCTAATGCTAAAAGGAGCAGCAAATTGCGGCGCGCTCAGACGGGTTTCGGTAAGTTATCTTAAGCTAGCACTAACAGTAAGTCAAATGAGTAATAAAAAAAGAGCTAATTTTAAAACAACAACACATTACAGATACTGGCTGTTACAGAGGGCGTAAACAGATCGTTGAAGGGCGTGGACTTCAGAACTTGTATCAGAAACCGGTCGTTCAAAACGAAAGTTAAAAATGGCAGAATTAAAAAGGGTATAATTAATTATCTAAGAATTATTTTGTGTATTAAAATGAATTAATATTGTCAAGATAGCACACATAAAATTTTTAAAGACCTATATTAATACCTGAAGCTATATGGGCTACTGGGGGCAACCTGCTCAAAGCTCTTCTGACAGTTCTGGCTCTTTCATCTCCCCCAACAGGTGTAGATTATTTGAACATACCGCTGACACTTGCAGTGTAGTCATAAACCATCCATTCCTAATTTGAGCAACTCTGTTAAAATTATATCACACTTGAATGAAGTACAGTTTATCTGAGAGGAAAACATCTGCTAAAATATTTCTCACTTTTAAGTAAATGCATACAGTTTGGTAAAACCATCAGTAAGTTGTGTTTCCACAACGTATCATGAACTTAGAGCTGCCTTTTTTATTAAATAAATTTTAGGAAAATGACAGACTGTCACTTGTAAACAGACTGAGTGAAGAATGTGTTCACAATATCTTAATTTTAAACACCTTTCTAGGTGCACCATCCAGATTTATTCAAATTGGAAAATGTATTTACCAGTAGTTAAATGAAGTCAAGTTAAAAATATAGTCATTTCACTTGTTGGATTAAAGAAATCCATCAAAACCAGCCACTATGGAGCACAAGCCAGTGTATCTCTTGTGCCGGTTTCCAAGCCTGGGTAAATGGTGAGAGTTGTGTCAGGAAGGACATCCGACGTTAAACACTTTTGCCAAAACTAACATGCAAATTAATCTCAGTGACACCATTCTGGATTGGTCAAGGCCTAAGTTTACAATGACAGCCACCAGTGCTGTTAACAAACAGGGTGCCGGTGGAAAATGCACAGTACTGCTAGTCAAAGACCACGAGGAGGGAAATGTGTCAGGAGACAGAGGGAGAAGAGGAAAGTGAAGAATGTACTACTGAGGGTAGCATCTCTAAATGTGGGGACAATAACAGTCAAAGGTTGGCAAAGTTGGCTGACATGATGTAGAGAAGGAAGGTAGATGTTGTGTCCAAGAGAACAAATGGAAGGGCAGCAAGACTTGCAGCATTGGAGCAGAGTTTAAACTACATATGCCAGAGTGGCGGCCCGCGGGCCACATCCGGCCCGCGAAGCAATTATTTATGGCCCCCTGGATGATATTTAATAACTATTAGATCCGGCCCGCAAGCCACAGCCGCCCGCTGGTGTTTTGTACACGGCACGGAGTCGATCAAACTATGGAATGGATTTTCGGAACGGAGTCGTGTCTCATGAACCCAGAGTAATGAGACCCGCCTCAAATTCAGGAAATCCATTCCATAGTTTGCAGCCAGCAGCTCCAACGTGCAGACTCGGTGAGTAGCATTTTAGCTAACAGTTAGCCAACTGTTCATCGTAACATGTCCGCTGTGTGGATGTATTTTACACTAAATACCATAAGACAGCAACGTGCAATGTCTGCAGAGTCATAGCGCCACTTTAAACCGCGCTCAAGTTAGTTCAGCGGGATGACACTCTCGCTGAAACAGCAGCAGGACCCAGCCGCGCGTCCCGGTCTCGGATCATTCAGCCTGTCCCTCATTCGAGCTCCATGTCTTCAGCTGTGTTTTTTTTTCTTGTTCAACCGCGTCTACTCCGACCTGATAATCTCGTAGGAGCGACAATACTCCCAGACTGAACAATAAAAACACACAGCTGAAGCTTGGAGCTCAACAGAGAAGTTGCTGAACTTCATCATAATTAATGACCAACAGCTATCAGCTGTAGAAAATGAAGGATTTCACAGCTTCATACTTGCAGCCAACAGCCAACAATCATAAAAAAGTACAGTATATTAATAAAAAGTCACAAGACAGCTGTATGCCTAATCATTCAACCTTTATTTAGGCAGGTAGCTCGTGCAGTCACTTCAGCTTGCACAAGTGGCTTCATTATTCATCAGCAGTCAGAGCAGAGATCAACTTTCAGCTACATTTGCACCCCTCCTCAAAAATGGCTAAACGTAAGGTGGACACAGAGAACAGGGGTTTCAAGCCAGGTGGGAGGCAGACTACATGTTCACGGAGGTAATCAATCCTGAGGATTTCCTCAGCTCAGAGCCTAACCCCAAACATTGATGAACTTGTACAAAAGATGAGGCACCTCCAAGTATCAGCCTCAGATAAGTGAGCATCACAGAGCTGTAACAAATTTTCAGTTTTTAATTCAGTTAAATTTTTACATTTGTTTCTACAAGACGTGATTTTTCTTTGAAGGAAGTATTGTTTTGGCTGTGTGCCATAGATTTATGTATTTTATTTTATTGTATTTTATTTATTTATATTTACTTTTCAGTTGAATGGACTCGGGGACAGAGCCATGAGAAAGAATACAACTGATTTGATTTATTTTCTTATTTTCCTATTTGAAAGTGGTGATCAGAAGGATCATAGAGCTGCACAATAATGCATTTTCAGTTTATAATGCATGCACTTTTATTTATGCATTTATCTTGATATTAAGAAACATATATATATATATTTTTTTTAAACAATTTAATTTTTTGCTGTTTGCCTGTTAAAAAATGTTTTCACTTGAAATTACTGACAGATCCATAAGAAAATATTGTTTTATTAATTTAATCCTTAAATAATAGACAGTCTGTTAGGTCTTGGTTCAATAGGCTATGTGAAATCATTTCAATATGAACATTGAACCAGTCCGGCCCTTGGCTTGTAGCAAATTTTTTTTTTTGGCCCTTGGTGTATTTGACTCTGACACCCCTGGTTTAAACTGTTTCACCATGGTGTGGATAGATAAGAGCAGACCTGAATGGACATGTTGGTGAAGGAAACAGAAGGGATGAGGAAGTGATGGTAGGTTTGGTGTCAAGGAAAGAAACCAGGAAAGACAGATGGTGGTGGATTTTGCCAAGAGAATGCAAATGGCTGCTAACACTTATTTCCAAAAGAGTGCGGAACATAGAGTGACATAAGAGTGGAGGAAGGAGTATGCAGGTTGACTACATTCTGTGTAGAAAATGAAACCTGAGGGAGATTGGGGGTTGTAACGTTGTGGCAGGGGAGAGCGTAACCAGACAGAATGTTGTGAAGAAAATAAAAGGAGTAAAATCAGAGAAGAACCCAAATGGTGGAAGCTAAGGAAGAACAATTTTAAAGCACAAGTGTGATGATTGTAGCAACTACAGGGGAATTAATTTGATGAGTCACACAATAAAGATCTGGGAGAGAGTTGTGGTGACTATTAGTGACTATTAGTGAGCAGCAGTATGGTTTCATGCTAAGAAAGAGCACCACATATGCCATCTTTGCTTTGAAGATGCTGATGGAGAAGTACAGAGATGGTCAGAAAGAACTTAATTGTGTCTTTGTGGATTTAGAAAAACATATGACAAGGTGCTGAGGGAGGAGGTGTGGTATGAAGAAATCTGGAGTGGCAGAAAAGTATGTTAGACTGGTACAGGACATGTATGAGGACAGTAGGACGTGGTGAGATATGCTGTTTGAGTGACAGACAGCTGCAAGGTGGAGGTGGGAGTGCACAGGGCCGGCCCAAGGCATAAGCAAACTAATGGTACATCCAGACCGAACGCGTTTTCAACTGCAGGAGCGTCCGGTTTACATGCAAAGTCAATGGGGGACGCGCCTCCAGGCGCGTCTTGGCGTCGGGCGTCACGTGCGTGTTGAGCATGCTGGAAAGCGTTTTTCCATGCACGTGAACCCGCGTCAGCCTCCAAAGCACGCCTTGATCATGCTGAAGATTTCGCCGTTCAACGCTCTTGTCAACCAATCAGGGAGAGTCGGGGAGGAGAGAGAGGGAGTCAACTATGTGACGCGATAACGAGGGGACGGCTGTTGCGCAACTGTGTGACGTATTGTTTGTGAGACACGGAAATAACCCGCGAAGTCCTGTTCAAGTATAGCCTGGTTAAAACCAGACCCTTGTCCTTGACTTCGCTTCGTACTAGGGTCTGGACTTTCTGTTATAGAGAAACGATTCTTGCTGGAGGCGTGGCCTCTGCTGATGGCTGCTCCCCCGTGGTCTGCTGAACTTGACTTCAGCTCCGCCTCCTGCTGAATTTTCTCTTGCTGCCGTTGCTCTGTGTTTATAGAGCTTTGGAGCGTGACGTCACTGGTCCACCGCGCACAGCATTGTGGGTAGTTTTTTGTCGATCCGCCATTTTTGCTGGTCGCTAGTCGCTCGTATTTTGTTTGAATCAGGTTTCAACAGTTTAGCAATGGTCCGAAATTGCTGTGTAATAGGATGCAATGTCCGTTCACACGACAGAAAAGGTAAAAAAATAGAAAACGGACTCTCGTTTTATAGTTTCCCTACCTGGAAACAACGTGAGGGGAGACGAATGGCATGGATATCAGCAGTGAGACGTCCTGATGTAACGTTCTCCAACATCACAAGATACATGCTTGTTTGTTCCAGACATTTCCATTCAGGTGAGTATTTTAAATCAGTTTACTGGAGTTGTGCCATTTTGTCAAGGTGTATCATGTTTTGGTCGAGTTCAGTGCATAGTGGGTCAACCAAGTTTAGGTCGGACATCTGTGTTATTTTAAAATAAACTGTTTAAAGTTGATTGTGTTGTCACATTGACTGTAGCATATTGTTTTTTATTATTAATTTATTTCTTTATTCATTTTATCAAAATAAATACCCAACAAAGACAAAAAAAAGAAAATATAAAATGAAAGGCAGCAGAAAGAAGAAACTATCTTATTATATCTGCCCCTTTTCCAAACAATCTATTCAAAGAATAATCTATAAGTAACAAAAAATGAGTAACTCATCTCAATTTTCAAATTTCAACATATTACACATTAAAGTACTTCATCTTTTAACAAAATGTGTCTGAATATTTAAGGGTAGTACATTGTTATGACATTTATACATCACCATTAAAATAAGGTAATCTACTAATGGAACTTCAGTAATTTCAACTCAAAAAATAATATACTAGATGGATGACAGTAATGTTTTCTGGCAATAATTATATTACTGATCTGCGTTCTCTTCAAGGCAAATCTTCTTATGAGATGGATGAGTCAAATCCCGACTGGGCTCCAACACTGCACTTGGGACACTCCGAGGTGAAAGTGTCAACATCAGACCGACATGCTCATCGATTAAAGAGACGTTACAGCAGAGCACAAAGGAGATGAGCACCAACAGGTGATGGAGGCTGCTGGAGATGAGCACCAACAGGTGATGGAGGCAGCAGAAGATGAGCACCAACAGGTGATGGAGGCTGCTGGAGATGAGCACCAACAGGTGATGGAGGCTGCTGGAGATGAGCACCAACAGGTGATGGAGGCAGCTGGAGATGAGCACCAACAGGTGATGGAGGCTGCTGGAGATGAGCACCAACAGGTGATGGAGGCAGCTGGAGATGAGCACCAACAGGTGATGGAGGCTGCTGGAGATGAGCACCAACAGGTGATGGAGGCTGCTGGAGATGAGCACCAACAGGTGATGGAGGCTGCTGGAGATGATCATCAGCAGGTGGTGGAGGCTGCTGGAGAGGAGCATGAGCAAGTTGTGGAGTCTGCGATGGAAACCCCACGAGAGGACATCACTGTCGCTGCAGATGGGGAGGAGGAAGATGAACCAGCAGCAAAAAGGCGACAAACAGAATGTCAGTTGTGCGAACAAAGAAGAGCAGAAATTAATCGTCTCTTACAGGAAAACAGGGAGCTCAGGTCAGAGCTGAATAAAAAACAGCTAGACAAAGAATTTCTTAGAGGTGACACAAAAAAAGTCAGGTACTATACAGGACTTCATTGCTTTGCCGTATTGTTGTCATTGTTTGAATTTGAAATGAAACAGATCCATTTTGAAGTAAACATTTGATGTAATTAAACATTTCCAGTAAATGTGATGAACGTGTGAGTTAATACATTTTATAGAAAACACACAAAAATGTGCAAATATAAGTCAACAGCATGTTTTACATAATTATGTCTCCCTTGAAGTACAAGCTCTGAGAAATATCTTTAGGAAGCTTCATGCTTTCTGTAGACGTCCAGCCATGTCTGTGTGGTCCACACAAGGTCACAGTGGTTTGATTATGCACCTGTGCAGAGTGGGTGATGCTTCTGCAGGTGAACTTCATCTCCTGCCTCCAGCTGCTGGATGCTGCATGTCTTGTATCTGTGAGGGAACTTTCTCCAGGCAGCAGCGATCACACTGAGTCCATCAGGAGATGCTCCAAGTTCAGGAGTTGGTGTTTATGATGAAACCACATGCTTTAACTTTAAGATTTTTTTTACTGCTAGCTGTATTTTAATGTAGGTGTTTTGATGATTCACACACCATTTTATTTCTGTGTGTAGACACACTGTTAGCCGGAAAAGGGTAGCATGCCCTCTCCAGGTCGGGGAGGAGGTCCTGCCCCAAGTGGAGGAGTTTAAGTATCTCGGGATCTTGTTCACGAATGAGGGAAAACTGGAGCGTGAGATCGATAGGCGGATAGGTGCAGCGTCCGCAGTGAAGCGGGCGCTGTACCGGTCTGTCGTGGTGAAGAGAGAGCTGAGTCAAAAGGCAAAGCTCTCAATTTACCGATCGATCTACGTTCCCACCCTCATCTATGGTCATGAGCTTTGGGTTATGACCGAAAGAACAAGATCTCGGATACAAGCGGCTGAAATGAGTTTTCTCCGCAGGGTGTCTGGACTCTCCCTTAGAGATAGGGTGAGAAGCTCAGTCATCCGGGAGGGACTCGGAGTAGAGCCGCTGCTTCTCCACATCGAGAGGAGCCAGTTGAGGTGGCTCGGGCATCTGGTTAGGATGCCTCCTGGACGCCTCCCTGGTGAGGTGTTCCGGGCATGTCCCACCGGGAGGAGACCCAGAGGAAGACCCAGGACACGCTGGAGGGACTATGTTTCTCGGCTGGCCTGGGAACGCCTTGGGATTCCCCCGGAGGAACTGCTCCAAGTGGCTGGGGAGAGGGAAGTCTGGGCCTCCCTACTTAGGCTGCTACCCCCGCGACCCGACCCCGGATAAGCGGAAGAAGATGGATGGATGGATGGATGGACACACTGTTACTCAGCATGACCCGGTGTTCTGGTGGCTCAGAGTCAGAGAGCAGAACCTGTGAACACAATTAAAATGGTGAATGAAAAGACAATCTATAATGTATATATGCATCTTACATATACTGTATATAGTGATTATAGTAATCTAATCAAGATTTGAAGTCTACATGTTATTAGACATGCTCAAGTCATTAAAAATGAGGTAATTTTCAACTTGGACCTTTGTAATTTAGTTAAAAAACGTACTTTAAAAATCAAATGTTCTCAGTTTTTAATACTCATAGCATAGAAGGTTGTTTGATTCTGAAAGAAATGTAAATTAATAATTTATGTACAATTAAGGAGCCAAAAACAACGTACCTTCAACGTATTTACAATCTGGGGGCTTTAAAAATGTCCAAATCATCTACCCAGCTGTTCATAGATTGGACCAGCTCTCCCAGTGATTTGTAATTATAAAAATTATTTGTGGTGTAAGCACTGACACAGACCAGGTCTGCTAAAATGACTGGGAATGTCAGTGGAGGCAAATATTACTCAGGTCTTTTCTTTTTTTCTGACCAGCAAAAATGGCGGTCGAGACGGGAACGCCCCTGACACGCCCCCTCACGGTCACATGTGCTCCAAAGCTCTATATGTTAATAAAACGTCCTAAAAAAATAAAATAAAACCATGGATCGCTGGTCCAACACACCAGAAGACCAGGAAATCTGATGGGACTCGGGCAGCAACTTAAAACCTGACTTTAATTCTCTCGTGACAACCTGAGGCATTTCCTTGTTCATTTCACTCTGTGAGGAGGAGGAGGAGGGAGGAGGGAGCGATTACTTGACTTTTGGGGAAAAAAACAAAAGAAAACTCCAGATAAGGGATTAAGAAGGGGAAATTAATAAATTTGTGTCACATATAAAACAGTCCTGCATCGCTTTGAATGAGAACATGCGAATGCTCGTTGGCTGCGCGCTCCCCCGTGGTCTTCTGAACTTGACTTCAGCTCCGCCTCCTGCTGAATTTTCTCTCGCTGCCTTTGGATATTCTGTGTTTATATGTTAATAAAACGTCCTAATAAAATAAAATAAAACCATGGATCGCTGGTCCAACACACCAGAAGACCAGGAAATCTGATGGGACTCGGGCAGCAACTTAAAACCTGACTTTAATTCTCTCGTGACAACCTGAGGCATTTCCTTGTTCATTTCACTCTGTGAGGAGGAGGAGGAGGGAGGAGGGAGCGATTACTTGACTTTTGGGAAAAAAAACAAAAGAAAACTCCAGATAAGGGATTAAGAAGGGGAAATTAATAAATTTGTGTCACATATAAAACAGTCCTGCATCGCTTTGCATCGCTTTGAATGAGAACATGCGGCTGCTCGCTGGCTGCGCTGGGACAGGTGGGGGCGTGGGTTAGGGGCCAAAAACTCCGCCCCTTCTGTTCTCTGATTGGTCCGGTCAAAAATCTACCGGAGAAATCGTTGTCTATGAGAGAAGTCCCAGACTGTGCAGTGAAGGGAAATGAGAATTGAGCGGAGCTGTGCAGGAAGGCGAGGGCCAGGCAGTTCAAGTATGGAGGAGAAATAAAAAGGGCCTTGCCTGGCGGAGTGCCAGTGAGGAAGTCGGGATATCGGGTACGTTTTGAATTGTGAACTTTTCACGTTTAGAAAGTTAAGCTCTGCTAGCTCCTCCCCCTCCCCGCCGCCACCGCCGCTTCTCGTTCTGGTCTGGACACCACTGGGGTCCAGTGCGTCCACTTGCGTGCGTGACGAGCTTTTTGGCCGTTGAAAAGGCGCTCGGTCTGGATGTACCATAAGCGGCTGCTTAGGGCCCCGGGGCCACTAGGGAGCCCCCTAAGTGGAATTGAAAATTTTAAGTACGGTAATGATTTCTATATGATTCTATTTAATATTTTATGTTCAGCTTTTGCAAATTATTGCCTACATTTACATAGATTTTAGAACTAATTATTCAACTTTATATGTTTTTTTAAAACCATTTTATGTGGTGTCAAGTAATTGTTAATTTACATTATTTAAGGATTTCCTTGATATTTTATTTTAATTTTATTTTGTCTGTTTTTTGCACAGTTTAATTTATTTTTATGCATCTAACTTATTTCATCGGTTTATTGTTGATCTTGCGCTACAAATTATTTTGATCTGCTGCAGTTCTTTGGAACCAAAGACAATAAGCCAGATTACACTTTTGCTGTAACATATATTGCATACTGGTGTTGCATGACTGATGAAGCCCTCCAGACAGAGGGTGAAACGTTTCTATAAAAAATAAACTGTCCAGATGACCCGACTGAGAATTATTGGATTTGGTACCTGGATTATTGAGCATGAACTTTCTTGTCATACTGGTGTTCTTTTTTCTTTTGTTACTTTTAGTATACCGTACTTTCCGCCCAATAAGTTGCACCGCCCTATAAGTCGCATCAGTCCAATTATGTCCAATGAAGTGGAAAAATCCATAAACGTGTTGCACCTCTGTATACGTCGCATCTATTATGCGTCACCGCTGACGCGTCACGTATGTTACGCGTCAGCGGTAACAACCTGGAGATGTGGGCCAGTGTTTTGCCCAAAATGGATTGGCTGCGAAATGGCCACAGGAGTGTGCACGGTATAGGACTTTAACAAGATTAACACTTAAAAACAATTATTTGTTTGCTGAAAATTATAGCAAAGATGTGTCTGAGCTGAACTTTTCCTTAATAAATGCACGTACCAGTCAAATCAGCTGAATTTTAAAAAATTGTTTCACTACGTCAGTGCTGCGAAGCGTGCACGCGCAGCGAGCGGGTACGCTTCATTTCTTTAAAATTTAACAAGATATACACCTTAAAATATATATATATGTTTGCTGACATTATAGCAAAAGTGTTTCTGAGCTGAACTTTTCCTTTAAAAATTAACGTAATGGTCAAATCAACTGGATTTAAATTGTTTCACTTTGACGGTCTTCCAAACGTGCGCGCTGCGACAATAAATGATAAATAAATCGAATTTTAGCTCAAACATATCCTACAGCTAATCAGTTGTAAATGTCCATCCAGTGATTACTTTCTGTAAGTTTCATCAAAATCTGTCCTGTGGTTCTTGAGCTATTTTGCTAACAAACACTGAGCTAACAGTAGTTCAGAGCTCCAGAGAGCAGGAGGCCGTGCTGCGACAGAGTGAGTCCGAGCAGAGGAGGCTTCTGTTGGACACATGAGCTGGGAACAGTCGGTGGACCCTAGCGGCCGAAAGTGGTACTGCTCCATTTTTTCGTCAGAATGAATGTAAAAGGTCATGTTTCAGCCAAAAATTGGTCTAAAAATATGGGGGGGAAAAACATAAATATGTCGCTTCCCCGTATAAGTCGCAGGGCATGGAAATTAGTTTTAAAAAACGGTGACTTATAGGCCGGAAAATATGGTATACATATAGGATAATGTAAACACGACTGTCAGATTTGCAATGAGTTTATGTTAGGTGGGTGAATGATCATCTGACAGTTGATTGCAGTAATCCACATTTTTAAGAGAAATAGAGGGCCCCAAACCAAATTTTGCTTAGGGCCCCATGGAGGCTTGGGCCGGCCCTGGGAGTGCATCAAGGATCCGCTCTGAGCCCCTTCTTGTTTGCTCTGGGGATGGACCGACTAGAAAATGAGGTCAGACAGGAATCCCCATGGACTATGATGTTTGCAGATGACATTGTGATCTGTGGTGAGAACAGGGAACAGGTGGAAGAGAACTTGGAGAGGTGGAGGTATGCACTTGAAAGAAGAGGAATGAAAGTCAGCCGTAGTAAGACAGAGTACATGTGTGTGAATGAGAGGGAGGCCAGTGGAACAGTGAGGCTACAAGGAGCAGAGGTCACAAAGGTGCAGGACTTCAAGTACTTGGGGTCCACTGTCCAGGAAAATGGGAATGTGGTAAAGAGGTGAAGAAGAGAGTCCAGGCAGGATGGAGTGGATGGAGAAAAGTTTCAGGAGTGATTTGTGACAAAAAGGTGTCAGCAAAGGTCAAAGGAAAAGTTTACAAGACAGTGGTGAGACCAGCTATGTTGTATGGTCTGGAGACAGTGGCATTGACAAAAAGACAGGAGAAAGAACTGGAAGTGGCAGAAATGAAGATGCTGAGGTTCTCCTTAGGAGTGACAAGGATGGATAAGATCAGGAATGAGATCATCAGAGGTACAGCACATGTTGAACAACTGGAGATAAAGTTAGGGAGACCAGACTGAGATGGTTTGGACATGTCCAGAGGAGGGACAATGGGTATACTGGTAGAAAGATGTTAGAAATGCAGCTGCCAGGAAAAAGACAAAGAGAAGATATATGGATGAAGTTAGAGAGGACATGGAGTGGAGTGAGGACAGAGTATGCGGAGGACAGAGTGAGATGGAGGAGTATGACTCGCTGTGGTGACCCCTGAAGAGGGAAAAGCCAAAAGAAGAAGAATTAAAGAAATCAACCAGGAATGGGTGGGCTTTAGAAACAGGGAAAACATTTATTTTCTAGGGTCACAGTTCAGGACTCAAACCTGACCAGTTGCTACAAAAATGTTCAGTCATTTCATCTAAATTTTTAATAAAAGTCTTTAGAGAAAGTCAAGATTTTGCAGTATTTTTCAACTTTCTGGTTTTGTTTTTAGTTCTTTTGAAGTTCTGGTTATTCGTGTTTACAGTATTCTGATTACATGCTTGTAACTAACTGGGGATACAATTTTAGGTTTTAAAATGAGCTACAGAGGACCTCTGAGGCTCAGTCAGTGCTGCAGTCTCGTAATCTCGAGGCTGCAAGTTAGAGCCCAGGTAGCTTCAGAAGAGCTTTTAATGTAAAACTTTTGCCAGATCTCTCGAGTCTGGTGATTCCTGCAAAGAGGAGCGGACAAAAGAACAATATACAAGCAACACAGAGCACATACTCCAACATAAAGATAAAACAATTTTTGTGTGAAATAGAATACACATAAATGTATCTATTGTTTAATGTAGTCTTAATTTATCTTTTATGTGTATTAAAATAATGATTGGTATGCAGAACAGGAACCGTGTCCTGGTTATCCATTATACTTTAAGTACCTGAGCCCTGAAGGCTAAATTTGACTAAAGCCAGTGGGTTTAATACATTCCAGATGCAGACTTGAAGCTGTCAACAACATACATAAAAAAACTTGACAACAAAAACAAAATGCAAATACTGTAATACATTAATAATGTGCTTACTGTAAGAGGTTTAGACAGTTGTTGGACAAGAAACCTGAAAACTTTATCTTATATTGTTTAATTCAAAGTGAGCACCATTGTTAGATCAAACTCTTCTTCGTTGCTCTGGGGTCAACAGGCTGTGAGTCAGTCCAAGTGCACATGAGAGCGCCTGATCCCAAGTGCGGCTGTCAGCATGGTCCTGAGTGGGCTGTGTGGAACTTCTGTCAGACAGTGTCAGATTTCCACGCTCCAGACTGTGACCCTCTGTCCTGCTCATGGCTGCAGCTCAATGGCTCCTTTGATGGGCCACTCTGGACTTTTCATCATGCACCTTGGCACGGAGCACAGGAGACGGGTGGGGGTAGGGGCCGATGTGCCACATAACACCTGGCAGGTATGCAAGCCCACGTGCCCAAGACAAAACAAAAGCCGCTCTGTGAAGCATTTGTTGAACATTAATTTCCTCTCCCCCGTCTTTTCACATTAATTACAGGCGGAACAGAAAGGAACAGGGTGAGCAGAGGCAGCACTCAAGTCACAAGAGCAAAGTTGTGTCAGAACTTTCATGATTTTCAAATAAAAGAACAATCATTCTGAACTTTTATATTATTATTTTTTTTACATTTTTATATAAATGGAATGCTTAATACTGGTGCAAATTAAACCATAGCATCTGTTTCAGGATTTATCTCACTTGGCCCTCTCTAGTTTCCATACACCTGTTTTGTTTTTTGCCATCTTTCCACTCCTTCATCCATGCCCCACACAAAGCAGGACCATCCCGAGGATCTTCCTCTTCCTCCCTTATCTGCAGTTCAAAGTCTGTCGACTGAATTATCTCCGGACGGTAAGAGAGAAAAGGAAACAACTGTCGTCGGCTCTCATTTGGCCCACAGAGAAACTCTTCCCTGACAGCTGGTTGGGTAACTGGCCTTTACTGGCTAATCCTGAGGCGGAGGGATGGGAACAGTGAGAGAAACACTAGCGTCTGAACAGGGACAAACAGGTTCAGTGTTTTCCTCAGTGACTGAATGGTGTCATGAGATAGTGGGGGCTCGTTGCAAGAGAGGAAGTCGAGGTCTCAGGTTTGAGTGGCCGCAAAGTGACTGAGGTGTTGAGTGGAAAGGTGTGTTGGCTTGCAGGGGGACAGAGGGTAGCTTTAACTCAGAGTGGAAGAAAGAACAAGTGCACGATGAGCAGGTCCTATTGCATTCAGAGCACCTGTGTTCAATGATCAAAGGATCGTCTGTGACTTTTCAGGGCTTTGCAATCCACCAGCCATATTGTTTCCATAGAGTCAAACATCAGCAAAAATCACTGTGACCTGGCCCCTAACTGCAGTATGTTGGATTGAGTTGATTTAAAGAAGCACAAGTCATCCACTCGGATGTCCCCTCTGGCCTCCTCTTGTGTCTTAGCTCTCTTGCTCGCAAGGTCATCCCTTAGCCAGTCATGACACTCCAATTAAGGCAACTGATAGACACAGCTAATTGGTTGGATTTATAACCTCCTTTTATTATGCTTTATGAGGAAGGCAAGTGGAGGGCATTACCATTTATAGGCCCCAGGCTCCATGCTGGATCACTGTCATCCACTACTGTCCGGCGAAGAATACTGCAGCAAGGAGAAGCCGCAGTTTTCGATGTCCCTTTACCCTTCCCAGCCTTGAATTTAGTTTGAACGGAAATAATCTAATGTACAAAATACTAAAAAGGCATTTAAAATAGAAATCAAAAATGACAGGAAAAGTTAAATATTGGGTGAAATATAGTGGAGCAGCTTCACAGGGCAGGTAGGCGAGGAAAAGGCAGGCGAGGTTCCTGTAATGAGTGTGTGGTTATTGATTGTATTGTCAGGGTGGCTGACCGGGGTCCCGTGTGCTGTGGGCCCCAGTCCATCTGTGGACAATGCAGTCAGTTACACCTCACTGCTCCGTCTAATAAAGAACAGGCAGATTGATGTCACCAGTATGGTTGAACTCTACCTAACACTCACCCGGCACCACACACACACACAACGGTACATGTGCAGTACGGGACACTCATAAAACAGGGAAATCAATTTTATGCCACTACCAGCAAAGGAATTATAAGAAATGTGCTTTGAGTTGATAAAATGCTTAACAATTTTATATAAACCTGAAAATAATTGCTGTATTATGTTCATTGTCAGTGCTCGGTAATAAGTAAAAATTATTTAGTTAAAAAATTTAAGAAAACACTGAAAACTGAAAGTTATGCACCATAACTCATGTTCCCTGAAGGAAGGGAACGAGGTGCAACACTATTGCTATGGGAATTGCACCCCCGCACGATTACCTGAAGGAATACACTCCCGCCTTTACGGCAGTGGGCGTCAGCGTCACCTCAGAGGCCCCGCCCTCTGGATACTTAAGACGCTAGCGCCCATCCATCTGTCTCCAAGTGCACTTCACCGAGCTTTGGCATTGAAAAGGGCCAACTGTGTTGCACCTCGTTCCCTTCCTTCAGGGAACATGAGTTATGGTGCATAACTTTCAGTTCCCTTATCAGTCAGTCACTCGGTGCAACACTATTGCTATGGGAACGTAATTCATTCACGCCCTTGAAATGCTCAGTAAAATGCATGCTTGTGAGAAATTCAGCCTTTATACATTAGGCATCTTATGGCTGCTCTCTATTGTGTGTTAGAGAGGACAGCCTGAGTGACGTCACATGCAGTAACATCCAAACTGTAATGCTTTGCAAACGTGTTTGTTGAACTCCAGTTTGCAGCTGCACAGATGTCTGCAACCGGTACGCCCTTGAACAGTGACCACGAGGCGGCCAAGCCTCGAGTGGAGTGGGCGTGTACCCCAGAGGGCACCTGTTGACCTTTGCTACTGTACGCCCTCTTAATGGCCTCAGTCACCCAGTGTGAGAGGCGTTGTTTCGACAGGGCCCTACCAGCAGCCGGGTTGGCAAAACATACAAACAGCTGGTTTGTTTTCCTCCAATCAGCTGTTCTTTCAATGTAAGCACCCAAGGCCCTGACGGGGCAGAGTGCTCTCAACCTCCTTTGTTCCTCAGTGAGGACGGGAGCAAGAGGAAATGAAGAAAGTTCAAAGTCCAGACTTCTGGGGTTCAACGTTGGAACCTTTGGGACATATGCGGGGTTAGGACATAAGGTGACCTTTGACCCATCAGGGGCAAACTTTGTACACATTGGGTGCACAGATAAAGCGTGGAGGTCACCTACACATTTAGCTGAGCAAAGAGCCAAGAGTAGAGCAGTCTTATAAGATAGCAAACCTATCTTAACGTTGCTCAGAGGTTTAAATGGGAGCTCACAAAGAGCATTCAGGACCAACTGGAGATCCCAGTCAAGGGCCAGAGTCCTGCTGGGGGGTCTCTTCCTCAACACGCCCTTCATGAACCGTATCATGAGAGGGTGTGCACCGGGTGTTTTCCCCCCCCCAGCCTTCGTGGCAAACCGAGATGGCAGACAAAAATACCTTAATGGTGGAAAATGAGCTGCCTTTTTTCCAGCAGATCCTGTAGAAATGTAAGAAGCTGGACCAGGTCACAGGAATAAGGGACAATATTCCTTTCCATGCACCAAGCTTCAAAAACACGCCATTTGCGAGCGTAGAGAGTCTGTGTTGACATTGCTCTCGCTCCCTGGATCGTGTTTATCACGTTGCTGGGGAGGCCTGAGGCCATCAGTTTGTTTCTCTCAGCAACCAAGCTGAGATTTGCCACAGTCCTGGACGTAAGTGGAGAGGCTGCTCGTGTGGTTGAGTCAGCAGGCCCCTGAAGGGGAGCAGCTGCCAGTGTATCAGCATTGAGCACACCTCCGAGGGCCACGGGCCCCATGGCCACCTGGGGGCCAACAATATTAGGGAGGGGTCTCCCCTGCATGTGCGTTCCCGTGTCACCTGAATTGGAGGTGTGGGGGGAGATGTGCAACGCAGCGCCCCTGCTGGCCAGCCGTGGGCCAGAGTGTCTGCGTTTGCTTCGTTTAGGAAGAGGCACAGGTCGTAGAGCGTGCAGGTTTTGCAGGCGGACAGACCTATGGATGCCTGGCTGTTCCGTGGTCAGATCTGGTCCACAAGCCTCAGATTCTGTCTCTGTTCTGGGGTTA
>JBBPBX010006345.1:15682-38462 GCA_038048925.1 Garcialebias charrua
GTGGAACACTAACTCGGGAGTTGGACAACTACCTCATAGAGGAGGAACACCAACTCAAAAAGGTGAAACACCAACTCAAATAGGCGGAACACTAACTCAAAAAGGTGAAACTCCAACTCGGGAGTTGGACAACTACCTCATAGAGGAGGAACACCAACTCAAAAAGATGAAATACCAACTCAAATAGGCGGAACACTAACTCAAAGAGGTGGAACACCAACTCAAAAAGGTGGAACACCAACTCAAAGAGATGGAACACCAACTCAAAGAGATGGAACACCAACTCAAAGAGGTGGAACACCAACTCAAAGAGGTGGAACACCAACTCAAAGAGGTGGAACACCAACTCAAAGAGGTGGAACACCAACTCAAAGAGGTGGAACACCAACTCAAAGAGGTGGAACACCAACTCAAAGAGGTGGAACACCAACTCAAAGAGGTGGAACACCAACTCAAAGAGGTGGAACACCAACTCAAAGAGGTGGAACACCAACTCAAAGAGGTGGAACACCAACTCAAAGAGGTGGAACACCAACTCGGGAGTTGGACAACTACCTCATAGAGGAGGAACACTAACTCAAAAAGGTGGAACACTAACTCGGGAGTCGGAAAACTAGCTCATAGAGGCGGAACACCAACTCAAAAAAGTGGAACACCAACTCAGAGAGGCGGAACACCAACTCAGAGAGGCGGAACACCAACTCAAAGAGGCGGAACACCAACTCAAAGAGGTGGAACACCAACTCAAAGAGGTGGAACACCAACTCAAAGAGGTGGAACACCAAACATCTCCAGACTTCGCCCATCTCTGACTTTTCCTGATGCTGAGAAACTCGTCCATGCCTTTGTCTCCTCCAGGCTCGACTACTGCAACTCCCTGTTTATTGGTATCCCTGGCAAAAACCTTCAGAAACTTCAATACATTCAAAACAGTGCAGCAAGGATTCTGTTGAGAGTTCGTAAATTTGAACATATTACACCCATTCTCCATAACCTCCATTGGCTTCCTGTCACCTACAGAATTCAGTACAAAACTGCTCTCATTACCCATCAATGCTTGCACGGCACTTCACCTGACTATCTAAAGGACATTCTTGCACCATATTCATCCACCCGGTCTCTACGATCACAGAACAGTAATTTACTTCATATTCCTCGGACCAAATTGAGGACCATGGGAGACCGAGCATTCTGTGTGGCTGCCCCCCGCCTGTGGAACTCCCTCCCTGACGACCTGAGAGCTCCACAGTCACTGGTTGACTTTAAAAGCAGCATAAAGACCTTTCTTTTTAAGCAAGCCTATTCTGCCTCCACATGATTTTATCTTTGATCTTAGCTGATATCATTATTGATTTTACTTGATTTTATCACTTGTTTTATTTTATTTATTTTTTAAGCAAGCCTAATCTGCATCCACATGATTTTATCTTTGATCTTAGTCGATATTATTATTGATTTTATTTGATTTTATCACTTGTTTTATTTTGATCTTTGCTTTGTTACACTTTGTAGCACTTTGAGATTTTTATTAATGAAAAGTGCATTATAAATGGAATTCATTATTATTATTATTATTATTAACTCAAAGAGGTGGAACACCAACTCAAAGAGGTGGAACACCAACTCAAAGAGGTGGAACACCAACTCAAAGAGATGGAACACTAACTCAAAGAGATGGAACACCAACTCAAAGAGGTGGAACACCAACTCAAAGAGGTGGAACACCAACTCAAAGAGGTGGAACACCAACTCAAAGAGGTGGAACACCAACTCAAAGAGGTGGAACACCAACTCAAAGAGGTGGACAACTACCTCATAGAGGAGGAACACCAACTCAAAAAGGTGAAACACCAACTCAAATAGGCGGAACACTAACTCAAAAAGGTGGAACACTAACTCGGGAGTTGGACAACTACCTCATAGAGGAGGAACACCAACTCAAAAAGGTGAAACACCAACTCAAATAGGCGGAACACTAACTCAAAAAGGTGAAACTCCAACTCGGGAGTTGGACAACTACCTCATAGAGGAGGAACACCAACTCAAAAAGATGAAATACCAACTCAAATAGGCGGAACACTAACTCAAAGAGGTGGAACACCAACTCAAAAAGGTGGAACACCAACTCAAAGAGATGGAACACCAACTCAAAGAGATGGAACACCAACTCAAAGAGGTGGAACACCAACTCAAAGAGGTGGAACACCAACTCAAAGAGGTGGAACACCAACTCAAAGAGGTGGAACACCAACTCAAAGAGGTGGAACACCAACTCAAAGAGGTGGAACACCAACTCAAAGAGGTGGAACACCAACTCAAAGAGGTGGAACACCAACTCAAAGAGGTGGAACACCAACTCAAAGAGGTGGAACACCAACTCAAAGAGGTGAACACCAACTCAAAGAGAGTCGGAACACCAACTCAAAGAGGCGGAACACCAACTCAAAGAGGCGGAACACCAACTCAAAGAGGCGGAACACCAACTCAAAGAGGCGGAACACCAACTCAAAGAGGCGGAACACCAACTCAGAGAGGCGGAACACCAACTCAAAGAGGCGGAACACCAACTCAAAGAGGCGGAACACCAACTCAAAGAGGCGGAACACCAACTCAAAGAGGCGGAACACCAACTCAAAGAGGCGGAACACCAACTCAAAGAGGCGGAACACCAACTCAAAGAGGCGGAACACCAACTCAAAGAGGCGGAACACCAACTCAAAGAGGCGGAACACCAACTCAAAGAGGCGGAACACCAACTCAAAGAGGCGGAACACCAACTCAAAGAGGCGGAACACCAACTCAAAGAGGCGGAACACCAACTCAAAGAGGCGGAACACCAACTCAAAGAGGCGGAACACCAACTCAAAGAGGCGGAACACCAACTCAAAGAGGCGGAACACCAACTCAAAGAGGCGGAACACCAACTCAAAGAGGCGGAACACCAACTCAAAGAGGCGGAACACCAACTCAAAGAGGCGGAACACCAACTCAAAGAGGCGGAACACCAACTCAAAGAGGCGGAACACCAACTCAAAGAGGCGGAACACCAACTCAAAGAGGCGGAACACCAACTCAAAGAGGCGGAACACCAACTCAAAGAGGCGGAACACCAACTCAAAGAGGCGGAACACCAACTCAAAGAGGCGGAACACCAACTCAAAGAGGCGGAACACCAACTCAAAGAGGCGGAACACCAACTCAAAGAGGCGGAACACCAACTCAAAGAGGCGGAACACCAACTCAAAGAGGCGGAACACCAACTCAAAGAGGCGGAACACCAACTCAAAGAGGCGGAACACCAACTCAGAGAGGCGGAACACCAACTCAAAGAGGCGGAACACTAAGGGTCAAGGTTAACAGGTCAATAGGGACTTGACCTTAGTCTGTGATGTTGTTTAAATAGAGCACCTTTTTTTTTTTTTTTCAAACATCGTGCCTCCTTTGAAGTGAACTTAAATTACTTCCATGTCTGCGTTTTTATAAATGGTCTCCTTTTTCTTGTTTTGACCTGTTGGCTGCTGCAGCTCCCAGAGGCCAACCCCTGGCTCATCCCGGTCATCCAAGGCTTCGTGCAGGTGGAGGAACTGGTGGTGAACTACAACGAGACGTCCGATGAGGAGCGCAGCAGCCCAGAAACCCCACCAAAGGAGATCACCTGCGTCGACGACATCCATCCTCGTTTCACCGTGGCACTGATCTCCAGGCGGAGCCGCCACCGCGCAGGTAGAACCGAAGTCAGCCCGGTCCGTGGGAACTTCTTCGTAAATAACTTGATGACCTCAAAGACGATGAATGTATTGATGAGAAGAACCATCTACAGAATACTTCTGTGTTTTCCTCCTCGTCTTCCAAGGGATGCGCTACAAACGCAGGGGCGTGGATAAAGACGGCCATGTGGCGAACTACGTGGAGACAGAGCAGCTGATCCACGTGCACAGCCACACGCTGTCCTTTGTGCAGACCCGTGGTTCTGTGCCCGTGTTCTGGAGCCAGGCCGGGTATCGCTACAACCCTCGACCCCGCTTAGAGAAAGGTCAGTAAAGGTCTGCTACCTGCAGGAACGCCCCTAGATGGTTTTAGATGAGATGACTTAAAACAGCCGATTGTAGCTTTAACTTTTAGTTTTTGTTCTGGATCTTCAAATCTGCCTGAATACATTTATCGTGCTAATCACTAATGATCTGTTTTAATTTTCTGTTAAAGATTTGTAAAAACAAATCAAACTTTGACTTTTAATAGAAACATCACCTGCACCCCAAGGTGAACGGCTAAAGCTAAACTTTGGTGTGGTAGTACCTGAGAGTCATCCTCAACACTTTCCCCATTTGACCAAAACAACTACTGTATAATGCTGTAATTTTACATCAGATAATTTTAGTCTGGTCTTTAATTTTCCAAATTGTGATTAAAAATAAAAAAATAAACTTTGATCAGTAAAATAAATAATTTGTGTTTTTTCAGGAGAGAAGGAGACCATGTCATACTTTGCTGCTCACTTTGAAGAGCAGCTGAAACTTTACAAGAAACAGGTTTGTTGGATTTACAAAACTGTGATTTGGCTTCATTTAGTTATTTTGATTAGATTTGATACTTTCAGCATCGATCAGTTTATTATCATTTGCTTGTTCCAAAGCCGGGTCGTGACAGGAGATCAGTTACGTCTTCATGTTGACAAATATTTCAGTCCAAACAGTTTAATGTTGTGTTTTTCATGTGCGATCTGTTTTAAAGATATTTAGCACATGGTGTAAAGGGACAGATTTTTTTTTCTTTTACTGTTTATGAATTTGGTTTCTCTAACTTCACTTGTTGCCTCATACCGCAGGTCATCATTAACTTGGTGGATCAAAGCGGACGGGAGAAGATCATCGGCGATGCGTTTCTGAGGCAGGTCCTGCTGTACAACAACCCAAACCTCACATACGTTTTGTTTGACTTCCACGAGCACTGGTGAGAGAAGCGCAGTCACCACCACCACGAGCTTTGCTCCACGGCGCCTTCACTTCCTCTTTGCTGTTCTTCCTCTTTCTCAGTCGAGGTATGAAGTTTGAGAATGTGCAGACTCTGACCGATGCTATTTCTGACATCATCACTGACATGAAGTGGGCCTGGTGAGTGTCTTTCGCCATTTGTAACGGACCCTCAGTGGCCCAGAGTTCACGTTAATATTCCTGATAGTCGTTCAGTTTTCACACAAACGTTTTGGACTCTGTCAGGGTGGACCAAGCCGGAGTTATCTGCAAGCAGGAGGGGATCTTCAGGGTCAACTGTATGGACTGCCTCGACCGGACCAACGTGGTTCAAGCTGCCATAGCTCGGGTGGTGTTGGAACAGCAGGTGAGAGTTAGACCCTGTTCAGACCTGGCACTAAACATCCGTCCTGGTATGATCTGATCCCAGCCAAGCAGCCGAGTTATTACCTGGATGTTTCTCAACATATCGCAGGTCGCAAACACTCAGAGTTCAGGGAGACTGCAGCTGAAAAATTGCCAAGTTTTCCCACGAGTTTGACTCTTCAACTACCGTAATTTCCGGACTATAAGCTGTTACCTTTTTCACAGGCTTTGAACTCTGCGTCTTATACAATGCTGTGGCTAATTTATGGATTTCTTTTGTTTTGACCGGCTAACGAGTGTCATGCCGCCAAAACATTTAGCCTCGTCACACCCGGGCGCTCACAGAGCTGCCCAATACACGTCTCATGGGGGGTGGGTCCTCATGACTCAACGAGACTACCTGTATAAATAAAGGTTAAAGAAAATCTGACCAATGAAATTACAGAAAAGGTCACAGTGGACCAGTGAAACGGGATGGGGGTGAAACTTCGGCAGATCTGCCCTCATCGTTTCTTCCCACCCACCCCCATTCTCCCCTCCCTGTTCCGAAAGGCAGCTGTGTGATGAAGGGGACAGCACAAGCACTGAGCAGGAGGATGATGAAGTTTACAATAAATAACTTTTCCTGATAGACTACTGTACAGGTAGTCCTCGACTTACGATGGAGTTCCGTTCCTACGCATCATCGTAAAGCGAATTTCGACGTAAGTTGGAACATACGTACATACTGCACCTTATACGTACAGTACTGTATTTTACCAAGCACTTGGCCTATCCTAACACAGTACCCTACATAATTATCAAAAACACATACATTTGGAGCCATAAAGAAGTGAAAAAAGAGTTAATTTCCTACACTGGAATGCTGGTGAAGCCATTTCCTCCGTTTCTCCTCTCTCCTCCGGATTCTCCATTCGTTTACGTTGTAAAACCGCCGTGCATAAACAGTTACTTTTCCACAGCTGCTGCCTGTCCAGCTTGCTCCAACAAGTTTTTGTTTTTTGAATGTCCAGAGGACCAGACTTAGCTTTTTTAGAGTACAGGGCAGCTGTAGCTACAGCAGCTAGCAAAACCGGAAACAGCCGGAAACTGCGTAAATCGGCTTCAAAATAAAAAATTTCAATATCATACCTGCAAACTCAGAAGGGATGAAAAAGGTGACAAACGTTGCGCCATAGGCTAAGTGCTTGGTGACTGTACAGTACTGTACATTTATCCATTTATTAAAATATACAGTATATACAGTATTTTTATTTTTTTATTGTTTTTTATTTATAAATAGATAAATGTACAGTACTGTACAGTCACCAAGCACTTAGCCTATCCTAACACAGTTTTTAAACATGAAGGAGTCAGTTGAATTGTCTCCCTCCTCCCTGCAGGCTCCATAGGGAGCTTGCTCCCTTTATGTGAAAGGGAGACAATTCAACTTATTCCTTCATTTTTTAAAAACTGTGTTAGGATAGGCTAAGTGCTTGGTGACTGTCCAGTACTGTACATGTATTCATTTATAAAAATAAAAAAAGTATACGAATGGAAACAAATGGAGAATACAGAGGAGGAACGGAGGAAAAAGCTTCACCACCAGTCCAGAGTAGGAAATTAACTCTTTTTTTTTTCACTTCATGATGGCTCCAAATGTATGTGTTTTTTGATAATTATGTAGGGTACTGTGTTAGGATAGGCTAAGTGCTTGGTAAAATACAGTACTGTACGTATAAGGTGCAGTATGTACGTATGTTCCAACTTACGTCGAAATTCGCTTTACGATGATGCGTAGGAACGGAACTCCATCGTAAGTCGAGGACTACCTGTATTTATTTTTTTAACCAGCCCTGTTACCAGGAAAAAAGCATTTACCGTATTTTCCACCCTATAAGTCTCTCTGCCCTATAAGTTGCATCAGTCCAAATTTGTCTATTAAAGCTGCAGTATGTAGCTTTTTTTATGAACATATTTCTTCACTCTGTCACTACCTCCTGACAGACTGATGTTAGCCAGGTAATCTCTGAAAAAAAATTAAAAAAAATATTGTCCCCTTGCTTCTCCAGGTGGTAAATAAGCATTTCTAAAAAGAAAAGGTGACCCGCCATTTTCCAGCCAATAAAAACAGAGTTTGTAACCAGCCAATAAAAACAGAGCTTGAATTTGAATCAGCCAATAAAAACAGAGCTTGAATTTGAAATTCAACAGACCACAAGGGGGCAGAGCCACATATGGCTCTGAGGGGGAGGGATCAGAATGCTTTGCCTGTTGAAAATATTTCTAACTGCTGCAGTTCTACAGAAACTGCATACTGAACCTTTAAAGTGGAAAAATCCATAAATGCGTCGCTTTGCCGTATACGTCACATCTATTATGCGTCTCCGCTGACAACCCGAAAACGTGGGCCGAACCCAGAAATGTGGGTCGGTGTTGTGCCAAAAATCGATTGGCTGCCAACTTTGAGATTTTTATTAATGAAAAGTGCATTATAAATTGAATTCATTATTATTATTATTATTATTAAATGGTGGCTGCGGGAGCCCTTTAACATTAAAGTGATTTCTTCCGGCAGCTGAAGAAGCTGGGTGTGATGCCTCCAGAGCAGCCGCTGCCTCTGAAGTGCTACAGGATTTATCAGGTCATGTGGGCCAACAACGGAGACACCATCAGCAAGCAGTACGCAGGAACTGCAGCGCTCAAGGTAAAATCGTCTTTTATTATCGACTGGATCAGAGTTTCTATCAAAAAGGGTTCAAGATGGCAGATTTTACAGATTAGTAGTTTAAATTTAGTGTGGTAGTAGCTGAGTCATTCTCAACATACTTGAGGTGCTATCAGACCATGCAAGGAGTCATGTATAACACACATGACTTTATTTTTAAGTTTTAAAGAACATTAATATAACAACTCCAAGAACGCTGAAACGAAATAAAAAAGTTAATCTTTAATCCTAAATATTCCCAGTTGAACCCTCAGAAGGTCTTGAGAAATAAACAGACACCCATTTATTTTTGTTCACGTTTTTGAAGCCTAAAGATTCTTCAAAACATTTTACTTTGTCACGTTTTGAAACGCTCCTGTAACCTCGCAATGACGTTACCGCCCTCTAGTGTTTGGGGGGAAATTGACGACATTGAAATCCCATTATAAATGCAACATTTGACCCCACATTTATCATAAAATAAAGTATTACTTTCAGTAAAGCATAAAATTATTTGACTATCACTTTTCTTTAGATTCTTATATTCCTGAGTGAAGCTTCTCTTTTACATCTGATGATTTCTGTAAAAACAACTTGAGGCTGAAACTTACCTGGAGGAGGCGCGCCTCGTCCGACAACACCGTTTTAGTTTGGACGTAAAGAGCAAAAACACGCTGGTGTTGTGCACGAGTAATGAACTTAGCACAAAACAGTAGCGCCACATGCATGTTGTGGGATTTTAGAAAAACAAGTACAAAAAATATTAAAATCAAAAGATTAAAAAAATTAATAAAAAACTCCATATTCAACCACCAAACAACTCGTTAAAGTTCTGGAGGGTCCGGTGGGCTAGGTGGACTTCTTAAAACTCTGGATTGGAATAAAAAATAAAATAAAAAGGTCAATTTTTTGATGTATTAAAGTTTAATAAATTTAAAAAATATATATAAATTCTGTTGCTATACAGTAGTCCCTCATTTATCATGGGGGACCCGTACCCTGAAGACCAACGATAAGTGGAAAACCGCGAAGTAGGAATAGTAGTATAAGTAGTAAGTAGTAGTTTATTTTAGTTTTAAACCCTTCCCGCACTCTTGCAGTATTCTAAACAGTGTTTCTAAAAACTCTAAAGCTCTAAAAGAGCACACGTCGTGATTTCAGCTCGCGGCCTCTTCTGCTCTTTGCCACCTGCAAGCGCTCATGGCCACGCCCACTTCTCACCTCTGCATGGTGATCAGCTGCAGCAGGAAGTTTATCCTGCAGTATGGGCTGAACAAAGGTGCAGGAGGTGCTAAATATTTTTCAAATAATTTATTTTAAATAAAAATCCCACGCTGATCAGCCAATTGTGTGTCATGTCCAATCTTATTTTGAAAAACCGCCATAGAGCAAGTCCACGATAAATGAACTGTGAAGTGGTGAGGGACTACTGTAAAATAAAATTTTGTCAAATTTTATTATTTTATATTTAAAAAATTGTGGGTTTTTTAAAGCTAAAGGCCTGTGAGAAGGTAAAGTTTTAGGAAGTCATTTAAATTTTATATTTTTAATTCAACCTGAGATTGCTCTAAAAAACAACGTTTTATTGTGGAAAAAACATAAAAATAGTCTTTTTAAAAATGTAAGGCGGTTATTTCCACCCTGGGGGTCAGTTGTTGTGAAGCTGAAGGACCTTCTGATCCGTCTGATTTTAAAAACTGTCGTCAAACCTTCACTCTCGATGTTTTTGCGCTGCAGCTGCAGGGACTAAAGTTGACGTGAGATGTTTCATTCTTCACGTTTGTTCTGCTTCAGGGAGACTTCACACGAACAGGAGAGAGGAAGCTGGCCGGTGTGATGAAGGACGGAGTGAACTCTGCCAACCGCTACTATCTGAACCGCTTCAGAGACGCCTACAGGCAGGCGGTGATCGGTACGGGGGGCGGGGTTACAGCCTGGTCTGCAGGTCTGGCAGCTCACAATAACCGCTGCATTCTGCCCCCCCAGATCTCATGATGGGCTTACCGGTGACTGAGGACCTCTACTCCATCTTCAGTAAGGAGACGGAGCAGGAGGAGAGCCAGAGAGGAGCTCAGGAGCAGGTCGGCCTCCTGCTGCAGACCTACATGCAGCTGCTGCTGCCAGATGATGAGACGTTTCACGGAGGGTGGGCCCTCATCAACTGCGACATGAGGTCAGTGCTGGATGATGATCTGGACCAACTGGGGCGTCTCTATCCTAGATTTTTCTAGACTGAGTACAAGTACTTCAGTTTGAGTACACGCTCATACTGCATCTGATTAAAGTGTTAGTATTTAAACTACACAGTTTTATTTGGAACACAACAGACTGTCTGCAGTCTTAACATCACCTCTATTTAAATTTAAACATCTCAAAACTACGTTTTTTTTTTTTCTAGTTTGTGCATTGAAAGAGGAAATTACATCACAGAGTATAAAAAATGTATCCATCCAGAGTAATGGGTGTTTCTACGAGTATTTGAGGCTGGTATCAGTATCGAGACGCCACTTGAAGTAACTTCATAAAATCATGTAGCTGCTCGTGTGTAGGTTTGTCTGTTAGCAAAATATGCACGTCTAAAACACGCTGACCTTCAGAGTCGAACTGATTCAAGATGGCTGCCACAGCTAATAACACCAGTGAACACAAAATTGACTATAAATCAGTCAGTTGTGCAGATATTGGGCTCATTTTTGGTGTGGTAGTAGCTGAGGCTGATCCCCAACACATATTCTGAGCGCTCCGTTTAAAATGGCATCAACTGTTGAAACTAATTAAATTAAAAGGGACAAATTTTAATGAAGCTGTCAAAGTAATCTCAGGATGTGCATCCAAAACTCATTAGCTTTCGAACGAACCGGATTCAAGATGGCCGCCACCGCTAATTAACAATAGCAATCACAAAAACTGTTAAGTCAGTCAGTATTGCAGATTCTGAGCTGAAGTTTGGTGTGGTAGTAGCTGAGAGTTCACCTCAACACACCCTGTGAGTGCTGCAGTTTAAATGGTGTAAAATGCAGCGGGCAACATGCATTCCTTCAAAATAAAAGTTCTTCATTCCCCTCCAGCCTCATCGATGCCACCAACAGAGACGTGGACGTGCTGCTGCTCCTGTCAGACAAAGCTTACTACATCGCCTAGTGAGTCATCCCTTTGACGTCCGTTGTTTGTTGTTTTAATGGATTCATCGTTTACCGTTGTCTATCTGTCACAGCTACGACGAAGAGGCAGATAAAGTCAACCAGTACCAACGCCTCAACTTGGAAGGTTTGGAAAAGGTTGAAATCGGTGAGCAGTTCGTCGTGTAAACTCAGTCATCGACTCTTCCTGAACGTCTCATGTTTTATCAAGAGCCTCACCGGTTATGATTCATGCAAGAATCATAAAAATAAAAAAGATTAAGGTCGGTGCTTCCACGTGCAGGTCCGGAGCCTACGCTGTTTGGGAAGCCGAAGTTCTGCTGTATGCGTCTGCACTACAGGAATGAAGACACGAGCGGGTACTTCCACACCCTGAGAGCAGCGACACGAAACCCCGAGGACGACGGCAAAAGTTGGACGACGTTTTTAAAAAACAACATATGGATATTTTTTTACGTTCTTATTAACGCTTAGTGGTACGTTTTCAGATACGCTACAGTGCATAGCCGAAATGCTTCGCATAACTAAACAGGCCACGGGGCTCGACCTGCTCGTGGTGGAGAAGAAGCTGGAGAGGCAAGTATCACACTGTAGAGATCCTGTTTCTCTTCATGCTTTCCTTCATTTGGACACGTAACGACTACATACTTTGAACATTTTCAACCTTCAGCTGTCAAAAGGTTCGGCTCATTCAGAACGGTGACTTTTAATATAATTTAGATATTTTCTAAATACTCAACTTAAAGGGGACCACAGATGCAAAATTCACTTTTTAATGTTTTTGTACTCAACTTTGGGTATTTACTTCATAAAAAAACAGTCCTAAGGCCAAAAAAATGCACCCAGTGGTTTATTTACTATAAGTATATTTATTTATCTTAGATAGAAACGGCCCGATTGCACTTCCTGCGGTTTGTTACGTCACAAACCGCAGCCACAACCCACAGCCACAACCCATCCCAACCTTTGTCCCGCCCCCGTCACCTAGCAACCCCTGGTAATGTTCCACCCACGCGGTTCCTGAGTTCATCTCAGCCTGCACACTAGGTGGCGGTATGCACCTAACAGTTGTTTGCGATCCGCCATAAATCAAATGGAGAAGAAGAAAAATAGTTCATCTCAGCAGAATGGCTCCTAAAGTTAAATGTTGCGTTGTTGGCTGCATTACACAACATGTGTTGATACACACTCTTCCAGTCTCAGAGAGCAGAGATGCGTGGCTTAATTTTATTTTTAATAGCAATGTTCAGGCGACATTACCGTAGAAGAATTACACTTCTTATACGATGAAGGACTACTTTCGTACAACTGCCGGTTTGGTTGAGTGGTTAGCGCGCTCGAACGCCACTCGGGAGACTTGGGTTCGCATCTTGTCCATGATCTTTTTTTTTTCCCCCCTTTTTTTTTAAACTCCTGGCGCAGATAATGGAGCACTAAGCAGATTTAAAATTGATAGTTTTCAGATGGGAACAGATGTGTGCATGTTTGTGTGAGTGTGTGTGTGTGTGTTTGTGTGTCGGGCCAGCACGCTCCTCGGAGAAACACAGATAAAAAGATAGCCCCGCTGTGAGTGTGTGTGTGTGCTTTGCTGCATCCAGCTCGCGCGCACAGGCAGAGGGTGGGAGAGTCAGAGGAGACATTACAGAGGAAGAATAAAAAATGACACGACAACTTGTACACTCTGATCTGTCGTGGTCCAGTTCAGCTCAGCTCAGCTCGGCTCTGTGTGGTAGTAACGTGAGTTGACTTCCTCGTCTGCCTTTGGAGGGCGGAGTTAATGCAAGCAGAACTTTGAAGGGCGTGCCACGAGATCTCATTATCATAAACCGGTCGTTCAAAACGAAAGTTAAAAATGGCAGAATTAAAAAGGGTATAATTGATTATCTAAGAATTATTTTGTGTATTAAATTGAATAAACAGTGTCTGGTAACCCCAAAGAAATACCATAAAAATTTTAAAAACATATCTGTGGTCTCCTTTAACATTTTGCCACTTTTAGTTGCTACATGGAGGTAACATTTTGACACTTTCACATTACAGTTAGCATAGTGCTACTTTTAGCTAGTGTTTGCCACTATTTGAAGGTCATTTTTTACTTTTAGTTAGCTTTCGGTCATGTTTACACTTTAGCTATTACTACATTTAAGTCACATTTTTATACATTTACATTGTAGTTAGCGTATTGCTACTTTTCTATTTTGGTTAACATTTGGATACTTTTAGCTAGTGTTTGGCACTTTTAATTAGGATTGTGGTACCTTTAGCTATTTTTGTGTCACATTTACATTTTAGCTAGCATTTTGCTACATTTAGCTAGTGTTTGCTATTTGTAGGCCATTTTTTTGCTTTTAGCTAGCTTTCTGTCATGTTTACACTTTGTTGCTACATTTAAGCCACATTTTTATACATTTACATTCTAGTTAGCGTATCGCTACATTTGGTTAACATTTTGATGCTTTTGGCTAGTGTTTGGCACTATTGTTAGCAATACAGTACAGTACATTTAGCCAGCTTTTTGTCATGTTTACATTTTAGCTAGCATTTTACTACAGTGAGGTAGCATTTTGACACTTTCAAATACAGTTAGCATTGTGCTACCTATAGTAGGGCTAGAATTTTGCTACTTTTATCTAGTGTTTACCGCCATTTGTAGGCCATTTGCTACTTTTAGCTAACTTTCTGTCATGTTTACACTTTAGCTAGTGTTGCTACATTTAAGTCACATTTTCATACATTTACATTCTAGTTAGCGTATTGCTACTTTATATTTTGTTTCACATTTAGCTACTTTAACTAGTGTTTGGCACTTTTAGTTAGCATTGCGGGACTTTTAGCTTTTTGTTGCGTTTACATTTTAGCTAACCTTTAGCTACATCTAGGTAGCATTTTGACACTTTCAAATTACAGTTACGGTAGTCTTATGCTACTTATATTTAGGCTAGAATTCTACTTTTAACTTAGATTTTCCACTTTTAGTTAGCAATTTGGCACTTTTATTTTAGCTGCTATTTAGCTACATTTAATATTTTCATATTGTAGTTGGTATATTGCTAACTATATTGTTCGCTCTGCAGTGCAGAAATAAATATTCCCAATATTATTTGAGCTATTTTATATTTTAGCAAGGGTTTTGTTACTTTCAGATAGTACAGGTAGTCCCCGACTTACGAACGAGTTCCATACCTACGTTCGTAAGTCAGATCACATATAAAAAAAAATACAATTTAAAAATAAATAAATAAATGTACAGTAGGAGTATGGAGCCTGCTAGGGAGGAAGGAGAATTCAACTCACTCCTTAACTGTGTTAGGATAGGCTAAGTGCTTGGTAACTGTACAGTACAGTTCTGTACATTTATTTTTTTATAAAAAAAAAAAAATATTTAATTTATTTTTACGAGATGCGTTCGTAAGTCCAAAACGTCGTAAGTCGGGGGACGTCGTAATTCGAGGACTACCTGTATTTGTCACTTTTAATTAGCAATTTGGTGATTTAGGCTAGCTTTTTGAAACTTTTACATTGTAGCTAGTGCTTTTTTTTTTCTTTTAGCTTTTTAGACAGTGTCTTGCCAAGGACTACTGTAGCTAGCAATAGGCTATATGCCACGGGTAGGTGTGACGTACCTCCGTTAAAATATCGGACACACCCCACACTTCCGGTTCCGATCCACTGCCGTTGTTGTTAGCGTTAGCTCCTAGTAGCAGACCATGACAACGACCCGAAACGGGAAGCGGCTGCGCGCTACTGGCACTACAAGTGAGTTCCGTTGTGTCCGCCCACCGGTGGGAACAGCTGTTCCGAGGGGGGGTTAGGGCGAAAATTTATCGCGGCTATCCGTAGGGGGAACGTCACCATAATTTTATATGGATTTATATGTGTATAGAGTTATTATTGGTGTGTATGCAGATGTTTTATTAATTGTATTTAGACATTTATGTTCATGTCTTTCCCGCTAACCGGAAGTGCGCGGTCCGGGTCATGAATGCGGAAGTGCCAGAACGGATGTCCGTGGCATATAGTCTGTTTGCTACTTTTACATTTTGGCAAGCATTTAGCTACCTTTGGCTTATTAGCTAGCATTGTTTTGTGTCTTTAGCTGTGGCTCACCGAGTGTTTTTGTGTTCCAGGCGGCAGAGTAAACCACATGAGGACATAATGGGGATCCAGAACAAACCTGCAGACCAGGTTCAGGGCAGCTCCGGCCTCTCGCTGGGCAAAAGTTTCCTCCTCAACAAATTCTCCTCTCTTAATCAGAAGGTGAAACAGACCAAGACGAACGTAAACATCGGTCCCTTTAAGCCGCTTGGTAAGCTGGGGAACTTCTCTAAGCCCGACGTGACCGTCAGTTTCCTCAAACCAACTATGCACGTGAACCCGTGGAAGTCGGACAGCAGCCTGGAGACGTCGGACAACAACCCTGGCGCAGGAGTCCTAAAAGACATGTGCAATGAGCACTATGAGAACTCCTCAGACTCAGATTCCTATAACTCGGACCTCGAGCGTCCGCGCACCAGCTCCTTTGACAAAGTGGACTACGTTCTACCCAGCTGTGGCATTGTAGCGTCAAACCCACGTCTGGGAAGCCGCTCCCAGTCCATCGGTAGCACAGAATTAAATATTCCCTCAGTTATCAGAGTCACTGGCTGCGGAGAAATGCAAGAAGGCTTTTCTCGTATAAGTGACACGTCTCCGGGGTCTGCCTCCGTGGCAGAAGAAGCCCTTCTTATCGACTTTGGGACTCCCATCGACGCCTACTGCCACCAGTTTATCCAGGACGCACAGACTAAACCTGTTGAGGTGTTCGGTGAGCGCCCACCACTCAACCCTGCAGTGCCTGTGCAAAAGAACTCAGCGGACTCGGTCAAGCAGCCAAACTCAGAGCTGCAGAGTCCGTATGAGGATCCTCAGCTCCCCAGGCCTTCCCACCTGGACATCCAAACCTCTACCTCTGGTTCCAACCTCCTCTCCGTTCAGAAACCCAGTTCCACAGTCTCAGGAGGCTCCCAGAGGAGTCTGGGCTCGCAGATGGAAGGCAGCCTCGGGCCTTCGCCTGCCGACAGCAACGGCAGCCGAGCGGCGTCCCCTTTTGCCAAGATCAAGAGCTCCATGGTCCAGGTGGCCAGCCTTACCCAGGCCGGGCTCACCCAGGGCATCAACTACGCTGTTGCAAAGGTTCAGAAGAGCCCCGAGCCGGATACCGTCAACGAGGCTCAAGAAAACAAGCTGAAGGCAATGTTTACTCAGTGCCAGACGAGGATCATTCAGATCTAGTTCTTCTCTTGTAGCAGGATTTTGTAGTTCTACATCAACGAGGAACTTTCTATACGGTAGCATCAGCGAAAGCTTGCACAGTGTCATTCATAGGCCAAACACACGCTCTTAGATTTGCCCTTAAATGAACCTTTCTACTTCTCACAAAGACTCTTGCAGAAAACTGACAGATCCCTGAACCCATCACGACAAATCGTTTACACGCACATCGGTGTGGATTTTTCTGTTTTTCAGAGCACTGATTCGTTTTCCTTTTGCCACGCAACCTCGCACACCGATCGTTCAGTTTCAGGGTTTGCTGCTCAGACGTGCCTCTCCGTGGACTTTGGTGCGATCGTAGTGGAATGACGATCCTGAACAGGACAAAGCAGGTTTACAACACGAATGGACAGATATCTTTAAGCATGCGACTCAGATCAGTGGTAAAGGTTGAACTTGGTTCTTGTGCGGGGGAACTGTAATTTCCACGTCATGGGATTCAGCAATCCGCCCAAATCCTAAATCACTCCAGAAATACTTCACTGTTGAAGTAAATCACTCCATAGGTGCATTTCTTTGGGAAAAGCTTAACAGATAACTAAGAGATAGATTATATAGTTATAAAATATATAGATTTTGTATTGCATCCTCAAAGTACTCCCAAAGAGTGTTTTTTTTTGTTTGTGTAACGCATCACGGTCTTTAGTCGGAACTTGAATATGCACAGTGCTCGTGTGTAGCATTCATAGCTAATTATGTATTTTTATTTCATCCCGTTTATGCAGCACTCCTGTAACAACCGACCAAATACCTTTACGTGATACCAAAAGGACAGTTGCGTGTGTATTGCAGACAACTTGCCGTACGTAGTTATTTTAGGGAATATCGGTGTCGTCTGGGAAACCTGGACCATGTCAGAACAGTTACGGTGGTATCTCACTGGGCCGCGACTGTTTGGAGACTTTAAATTGCAAGAAAACGGCTTAATGAGTGTTTGTGACAAGCGTGGTAGAGTTTCTGTGGTCAGATAAATGAATAAAACAGACTATTTTTGCATGCGTGTCACAAAACTGTACTCTAAGCCGCGCACATTATTTTGTTGCCAACAACCGTGTTAATTTAACCGACTGGTGCTCACCTGAAAAGAGGACGGGATGATATGGACCAGGTTTTCCAATTAAAAAAATCATTATCTGTGGTTTTTGGGGCTGTAGCTTCTGATGTTTTTGACGTAAGAACTTTGAAGGTGTCAACATTTAATTATCTCTGGATGGGTTTGAGACAAGTTGGAGAAGAAAGTTTTGTAGGCTCAATCACCCAGGTAGACGACAACAAAATGGTTAAATTGTGTCATCTGGACCGGTTTCTTTAAGTGAAGAAACGTTTTGTCCCCCACCCAGAGGACTTCATCAGTCTGCATCCTGCCAACCAGATCTGTCCCATAAGTAGCCTTCACTGCTGTGTTTCAAGCCAACCTCCTGTTGGAATCTCAGTAGACTTTTAACATGTGCAAAAGGACCCATCTGTTCAAAACGATAATCGTGAACAGAAATCAACCGTACGAGGCCAGGTGGCCAACTTGCTACTCGCAGAAACAGCCTGAGGACAACCAAGGCCAAAGTGGTTCAGAAAAACGTTTTGTGAGCTCAATCATCCAGGTGGAAAACAAAAATTGTTAAATCATGTCATCTGGACCAGTTTCTTTAACAAAAACTTTTTTCTGAACCACTTTGGCCTTGGTTGTCCTCAGGCTGTCTCTGCGAGTAGCAAGTTGGCCACCTGGCCCCGTACGGTTGCTTGCTGTTCTGATGGTTTCGGATGGTTGTGCTCTGTTTGCACATGTTAAGTCTACTTCTGAGATTCCAACAGGAGGAAGTCCTCTGGATGGGGGACGAAACGTTTCTTCACTTACAGAAACTGGTCCAGATGATCCAACCTTTTTTTGTTGAGTTTGAGACGAGCCGGAGAGCAAAGTGAAGATCCTGAGTTGCCTGTGAAGATTCGGAAATTACCTTAGAGAAACTTTGCACAAATTTGAGACGACTTCTAGATGAGTCACTTTTTGTTGTCAGTCTTATTGAACATGTTCAGATCTCTGACGACTGCTGACCTGAGTTTTGAGACATTTTCTGGCTCCTTGAACGCCGTTCGCCATTGAGTCTCCAGCAGCCGCAGCCCGGTGCGATGCCGCCTTCAGTGTCCCGTTGTCAATATGTACAGTATCGTTCACGTTTTCCTGGGAACGCTTCCCTTCAGCTTTTTGCCTTTATGAGCGTTGTATATTGTAAAGAACGTGCAGCACCACACGCTGGAGTTATGGTGACATGAACTTTTCAGTTGTTTTTATATTTGGGATTTGAGTTGATCCAAAGCTGGTTCTGCACTGCATGTTTGACCAGTGTAGCATATAGTTAGCATATATGCAACCCACCCCGTTTGTGAGGAACACAAACGCTTTTATTTCACGCACGCCCCCAAACTGAAAGCGTATTTGCCTTAAAGTGGATTATTTCTATTGTCAGGTATTCATAGAACATCTTCTTTTTTAAAAATTCTGCCGTTACGTTTGGTGTAACGCTCGGAAACCGTTCAGGGTCGTTACGTTTTGTCTCGTTTCCTTTAGACTCCAGAGCTTTTATTTATTTGTGGAAACGAGCAGGAATTAGACGGTACGTGTCAGAACCTGCGCTCTGCTGCTGGTATTTAGGGACTCTTGCCGTAGAGCAGGAGTTTAGATGCTGTATTGTACAGGTTTTATCTTTAACCTCACGAAACGAGGTTCAGACGCTCCATTGACCCTCGCTGTTCTCCTGCAGGGCAGAATAATGAAAATTATGACGAACCATGTTCTTGAGTGTTGTCGTGTTTATATCCAGAGATAAAGGTCAGCTGTTTCCTGTTTTTGTTTTCTTCACCCACCAGCAGGTAAGAATTTTTATTTTTCTGGTTGGCGGTGGTTTTTAAGTTTTCGTTCACACTGGAGCGTTGCATCATTCCTGGTCCTTCTTTTCGTTACGACTCCGGGTCAGGACGTTCTTTAGGACTTTTATTTGCACTGTAAAAGCACATTTTTCCTCCGAGCACTGACGTTCACGTCGTCGTCATGTTCTCCTCCATATGTTTTCAGTGTATTGTATTGTATACTAGAATATACTATTTATTATCTCCTTTGGGTGTGTTGAATAAAAAGTGCATTTTACACGTTGTCTTGAAGCTCCTTTGGAATAAAAAAATGTTAAATTAAGAACTCATTAGTTTTGGTCTGCAGCAAAATACTTTAATAGAAAATTACAATTAAGAAGTTGCATCTAATGTACAAAAAGTTGAGCTGAACTACATGAAAAACTTTTTATTACAAACATGTTTAATGAAAGGGAAGCAGCAGCTACGGCTCGTTGCCGTTGACGCTGCTGTGCAGCTCCAGCCGACTCCTGCGCAGCGTCTCCAGGTGTTTGGCTCGAGCCCAGACGTCCCGGGACAGAGACGTCTGTCCCAGGCTCAGAGACAACAACCTGCGGACAAACTGCGTCAACAACAACTCGCCTCGGTTTAGAGCGTCACACGTAGCATTGTGAAGTTTATCCACTAATCAAATGTTTCAAAAACGTTCAAGGTTCAGAGAAGATGTGAAAACATGATGCCGCTACGGTGGCTCTGCTGGGACAAAAGGCAGCAGCTACAAACGCTCTGGCACGTCAGCTGTTTTAAAACTAGTGTCTATGGAAAGGATACGAACATCTTACCTGCGGCAGATGATGATTTCGTCCAACAAGCTAAAACTGAAGTGGAGTCTTAAAACTCCTAATCTTTAAAATTTTACAACCAGACATGAACGGTTTTAGTTCTTTAACAAATTTTTACACCAGCATAAGCAGACTCAAAATATTTAGTTTATTAGAGATCTCTTCAAAATACAGGGGGTCCCCGACTTACAAGCGCTCTTACGAGCTCACTAACGAACAGTAAATTTGTGAAGAACATACAGAAAATACAGCACTTTTATGTGTTTTTAGATGAAAGTGTGTTAGCTAACCGTTTGTAAACAAGTTTCTGAGCATGTTTATGAACTAGTATGTACGTTTGTGTTGAAAAACGAGTGTTCGTAGTAGCGCTAGCATAAATTTTCTAACTTACGACCGAAAATCCGGACTTACGAGAACACGTGTTTCGTGTTCCGACGTACGAGATTTTCGTGTTACAAGATAGTCGTAGGAACGGAACTCGCTCGTAAGTCGGGGACCTCCTGTAATTGTTCTAGAAAACTGCTTTAGCTACTGTTCTGCTGCTTTTAGCTAAAGTTTCACTACGTTTAGTTCTTAGCTTACGTTCTGCACATTTAAACTACTTGCAGCTTCCAGTCAAGTCTTTTTATACATTTTAGTTTTTAGATAACCTTTTACTATTTAAACTTTAAACTTTTAGCTAATGTTCAGTTACCTACATCTTTTACGCAGCTTTAAAAAAAAAGTTAAGCTACTTTTAACATTCGCTGCTTTCAGGTTTCAACTTTCCTTTTGCTACTTTAAGCTAATGCTCTGCTTCTTTTAGCTTTAGCTCAGTTTCAGCTTCTTCAGCAGAAAGTTTTTTTCTTGTTATAACTTTCGCTGGAACCCACTTCAAAATGGCTGAACTGTCCCGTTTAAAGGCTGAATAAAACTTAACATTCAGGTTTAGGGGCGGGCGACCGCTCACCTCGCCACGACGAGCAACCTGTGGAGGTCCTCGGCCGAAACGCCCTGGGGGTCGTCCTTCCTCATGTCAACGAAGTCATCTTCGACCGACTGAGGAGGCACAAAGACGAGAGCTTCAAAGAAAACCCGTGTCCGGCTGACGAGGACGAACGTGGGACGGCGTCCCCGGACCGCCGGGTCTCACCTTCGTCACGTCGTCCGGGATGCTGTAGTCCAGCAGGCGGGCGGCGCTCAGGTACATCCTGAACCTGTTGAGCAGCGAGGAGGCCTGCGGAGCCTGGATGGCGCTGACGTACTGCTCCACGGTGAACGGAGCCACTTGAGGCTGGAGGTGGACGTGACAGTCGGACTGAGGACAGAGAGGACAGACGCTCTGAGACACGTCCTGCGTCAAAGTGTTAAACTGGTCCCTGCCTCGCCGTCTCCACCGGACCTCAGAGGTCCAGCTGCTCTGGAGGCGTGGACGGAAAGACATCAGCAGTGACCTCCGAGAAGCAGCTGTTGCTGCTCATTCATCTGGGAAGGGTCAAAGGTCATTTCCAAACTCGTTTGTTCACAAGCTTAAATACAGCTGTCAATCTTCACAGCAGATTCACCCTGAAGGTCAGACCGTGCAGTGACTGCAGGGCTCAGTCAGCAGGTCAAAGGTCATGACCTGTCTAAGAACAACATGGCAGCACCATGAATCACCTGCAACACACACACACACACTCTGGTACATGCGTTTACCCAGAATGCACTGCAGCAAACATCTCCAGCCGTCAGCATGAGGGTGGAGGTTGATGGTTCGGGCTCCTGTCGGTCACTGAGTGGACCAGAACTTCTCTGGAGACCAAAGGGTTCTGGAGTCCAACAGCTGAAGCCTGGACCAAACTGGGCCCAACAGAACCAAGATCCCAAACCCAGCAGCTGATTACAACAGAACGGGTCAGAAAGAACAGAACCAAGGTCCAGTCAGAGTCCAGAACCTGCACCTGATTGGACCTTCAGAGAGCTGAGCAGAACTCCAGAACCATGAGGCTGGTACTGGAAAGCACTGGGGGTTCTGCTGTTTCTCAGAACCGGGTCAGATCTTTGGGTTCTGACAGAAAAACCTTCAGGTCCAACAGGAGCTCAGGCACCATGACACGTTTGACCTCACAGTCGACAGTCTGGACTTCTGCGGCGCTCGCAGCAGGACGGTGCCCGGCTGTCGCCATGGCAACTCATCAGAGCCGCTGCCACGAACAGCACGCGGCGCATTCCTCAGGCGGTGGAGCGCCGCACCAGCTGAGGAGGGGGCGGGGTCTGAACGGCAGCTGGAAACCACCTCCTGTCTCCAGAGAGACTGGTGGAAACCCGGCCACGCCCAGAGGGCGGGGCTTTCTATAGGAGGGAGGGTCTCTGCAGCCCGGATCACTCAGTCTTGTCTCACCGGCAGCAGCGAGCGTCCCTCAGACGCCACGAGCACGTTGATGTTGCAGGTGAACTCCATCTGATGGAAGTTGAAGTCGTAATCGACCTTCTGCCACGAGATCACGTTCCCCAGAGCCGTCACGTTACGCACACCTGCAACACACAAACAGGTGTCAAGTTACACACACCTGCAACACACACACACAGGTGTCACGTTACGCACACCTGCAACACACACACACACAGGTGTCACGTTACGCACACCTGCAACACACACACACA